>CM032230.1:30982500-31132500 GCA_019009955.1 Riptortus pedestris | reverse complement strand
ATCAGTTTTTAGGAAAATAAATATACAACAAGGTTGGCTATATATGGTTTTACGATCCAAGTCGGAGACATTTTAAATATTCCCTCCCATCCAATTTCGGTCGCTTTATATATGTATTTTTGAATGCACCTCATTTTGTTCATCTGATGGGTAGGATCGATGGATATTTGAAGAAAGTTATTGAAAATCGCGTAATGAGTACAGCCTCTAGAGTTGATTTAACCTTAAGAGGAATCTGCTATCATATTTACACTTTATTGTTTAATATATTTTCGTGTGACCTTTGGAATAATCAGCCTGCATTAGAAAAAAAATGTAGGACTTCTTATTTGTATGATATGCTGAGAAAATCTTGACTATTTGTATATGTTTCAAATTATAAGGTATATTATGGAATGAAAGCACTTCTTTCTACAATATTTCATGGCAAGTCTGTTGCGTGTTTGACATTCATTTTCTAAAAACTCATTTTAAATTAGAATAACAATTATCAATAAAAATACTAATTGCATCTTACTTTGGAATAAGACTCATAAAATCATTCTAATTTATTTTCCCTAACTATTTCTTGATTAAGGTGGCATTCCTAAATACAGTTTAATCTGAAATCAACTATAAGTCCTTGTGTTCGACCAATAATCCCTCGTTTAAATTGTATTCTGCAGTTAATGTTGAAAGCTCAAATACTAATTGCAAAACAAAATTACATTTTCTTTAAAACATGGGAATAAACGCACACGTTTAATGCTGTCAAGTTGATAATGGATGCTGTTTACAAAACTGGACCAGTTATTGGCGACAATGGACAACATAATCAGTAATGAATTTACAAATCGAACACGTTGGGGGGGGGTTCTAAAAATCAACGGGAGAACGGAGTTCTGTTTCGTTTAATACGGCACTCTAATACAATTAAGGTAATGAGTGATGGCAAAAGCGTTTCTTTTTGTCCGGATAAATACGTTTAACTCTACTTTCAATGTTCGTTATAATGGCGAATTATAAACTGTGATCTGGCCTTTATAATTAGCAATATATGGAGTTTCATTTAGCTAGATTTTATTACAGTATGGTGCTTTGAAATACAATGAAACCGGTACAAAGTCTATTGGGGGAGGCAAGGGTTTCTTTCTGGCTTTGCTACCGGCCGCTGATATTAAAACCTGCATACAATATTTAGAGGCGCTCTGAAATTTCATTTAGTCATTTCTCTTGTGCAATAGTTTTACGAAATCCTGTCAAAGCACACTTATAGACGCATGTTTTCTCTTTATAAATATAAAGAGAAAACATTTATTACATGTAATATGTAATAAATATATTTCAGTAAAACGATCTCTGGTACGTCTTCACATCAGAAAAGTTTAGATTCAGAGAATTTTATGTTCAATTTATTTATCTTAATAACAGAGATCATGCCAAGGTGGATTTACGTGACGTGCTAAAGCATTAAAAACTATGTACTTCAAGCCCATACAATAATATAAATAAAGTCCGTCACGCAGTGGCTGCGTAAACTAAGCAGATTTCCCATGTGAAGTTTTACCATTGAGAAATATCACGAAAGCCGAGCAGTGAAGAAAACGGCCGAACTAGCTTTTAGCGGGAAAGTCACTCTTGTCCGTTAGCAGCCCAGAATTAATAAAAATGCAAATATCTCGGTTAATATTCAAGATAGAGAATAAATTTATATACCAATAGTTATAGTAAATTTAATTTGCAATATGATTGGTTCTATACAATTTTTCGATCCGACGTATACTAACGGAGATATTTCGAATTTTCGAAAATCCTCCCATTTAAACCCCCCCCCCTCCCACTGGTCTGATTTCAGCCGTTAACGAACCTGATCTTTCTTTTGGTAACGATCAAACAAAAATTGCGACCGCTAGAGCGGTAACAGACAAATATATATATATATATATATATATATATATATATATATATATTTATATATATATATAATTTTTAATATATTTACTATATATATAAAATTGTAACTTACAAGTCTGTGTACATTTGATTTTTTTTTTCGCGAAAATTTTCACGACTAAACTTTTCCGTTTCAACATGTCATAGACACCATATCTGCATTTTTGTTTCTTTCGTGTATGTTTGTTTGATTGTTTGTTTGTTTGTTTGTTTGTTTGTTACCTTTTCTCACGCATAAACGGCTGGACCGAATTTAATCGAATCTTGGCTAATGTATATTACTACTAACCCAACTTAGTCTTTAGGACTATATTAATTTTATCTGGTGGCGAACAGGAGTGGGGGGTTTTATAAGGGAAGCACTGAAATTAAAAAATAGCGATGATTTCGTTTTCTATTGGTTTTTCGGCAAATATGTACATAAAACAAAAGTGTTTTTATTTTGTTTATTTAGATGTAACTTATTGTTATTTACACTTTTTGTCTGTATACCGAAGTTTAAAAAGCGTTATAGCTTCGCTAAACATTATAGCGGGAGGTCAAACAATATTATTTGCCAAAAAAAGACTCAAACCGAAAACTAAAATAAAACTCGGTATGTGTTAATTAGCAGTGAGGACCTCTCATTTTTAATAAAGCCATACCAGCATTTTTATGGACGGGCAGGACAGTGGGGGTTGATAAGGGAAGCTGAAATAATAAAATAGCGAATATTTCGTTTTCATATTTTGGTTTTTCAGCAACATATTAAAGCATAAACAAAAGTTGTGTATTATGTTATTTTGGAGTAATTTTTGTTATATACACTTTTGTCGTCATACCTAAGTATATGTAAATGAGTTATACCGTTTAAAACCTTTTAGCGGGAGCCAGAAACATGTTATTGGGCACTAACGGCTCTGAAACCGAACTTAACCAAAGCTCGGTATGTCAAATTAGCATTAATTCTTCCATTAATTTATAAGTTTTATATTTAAAATATTTAGGTTCGAACGGGGAAGGGGGTTTTAATGGGAAGGCCTTGAAATAAAAATTCACCATATTTACATGTATAAGAGACGGGAAATATAAATATATCGAAGAACAGTGAAGCCTTATCGGACAAAATATTCTAATTCATTAGCCAAATCCACGGCAAAACCGACGGGTTATCAATCCCTAAAACACTGGGCACGGGTAAATGTCCATAATTTTGTGCAATGTAAACGCCTGCCTAAAAAAATACTATCAACCATTCAGCCTCAAACTGAATTCCCGGGCCGAAGCCGGGTATCTGAGCTGTATATTATATATATATATTTATATATAATTATATATATATATATAGATATTATATATATATAGTTTTGAACGGACCTCATTTTCGTCATCTAATAGGAAGGATCGATGGACATGTGAAGACAAATTTCGATAACCGCGTCATGAGTACGACCTGAATAGCTGATTTCCCTTAAGGGAAATCTGCTAAAAGTCTGTTACGCAGTTGCTTCGTAATCTGTGGAAATTACTCAAAAACAGTAAAATGATATAATGATCTTATCTCACCATCTATTCTCCGTTTCTCCAGCAGTAAGAAGTCTATGTAAACCGTAATTAAAGTGTTATCGGGATATGAGATGAAATAAAAAAAAAATTACAAATAATTCCAAGAATATTAAAGTCAGAGAAAACATGTATATAAAACAGTTGTAAAAAAATAAAAATTCCGACAACATTAGAAAAATAATTTTTCTATCCGACTCATAGTACCCGAATATTTTGAGTTTTAGGTTATTTTCACTCTGAATCCCCTCTCCAATGCCGATTTCAGCCAATAAATACTATAATCTCTCGTTTTCTACGAAACGGTTCAATATCGAGTATGGTGTAACCAAATAAAAATCGTCTTCCTAAGTACGCAAATTCTTAAATGGATGACCTCACACCGAAAATAATTGCACGTATCTTACATATCAAAATTCAGTGATAACAATATTTGGTATTTATGCTTCAAATAATGTGCTTTATAAAATAACAGCTTATTGTTAATATGGCATGAGTAGGATTGGGGGTTTACTTAAGGACGAAAACTAAAAAATGCAAATATTTGGGTTAATATCATAAATAGTGAAAAAACATACATATCAACATATAGATCACAAGATTTGCAATAAGATTGGGCCTATTCCATTTGATCCTATGAATATTAACGGAGATATTAAGACTTTTCGAAATTCCCCTTCCTAACTCCCCCCCCCCGTACGATTTCAGCCATTAACGAACTCGTTTTTTATTTTTGAATAAAACTGTTGTATATCACGTTTGGTAATGGCCAAACCAAAATTACGACCGCTAGAGCGTTAAAAGACAGATATATAAATCTCTATACATATACAATTTTGAACGGGCCTCATTTTCGTCATTTCCTAGGTAGGATCGAAGGACATTTGAGGAAATGTTTCGAAAATCGCGTTTTGAGTACAACTTTGATAGCTAATTTAGCTTAAGGTAAATCTGCTAAAAATGATATCCTTATGTAGATAGATGTATATGTACATAAAGTTTCATGATTTGAGCAAAATCGCGTCATGAGTATGACGTAAATAGCTGATTAACCTTAAGGGAAATCTGCTAAAAACTAGACGTTACATCAGACCTCAATATGAAATGTTTACATCTTAAAGCTATTCATTACTAACTTATGGGAGATACGTACAAAGCTCACTCCGAAACTAGTCGAACTGGGTTCAGTTAGGGTCAAAATGGATAATTCCATTTGCTATTTGGAGATTGAGATTTTCCCTGATTATAATACGTACCTACTTCTAACAAGGTTGTAATAAGATAAATGTTATGCTCCTATTGATTAAAAAATGTTTTGTATATATTGTTCATTTATTTGAATTTAGCTGAGACAAACGCACGCCGGTCGCAGAGATTGAGCCTTTCTTCTAAGGACTTCTTTTCCTGTAAATCCAGAATGCTTTACCGTTCCGGTCGTCCACAAGATAGTGTCTGACAGAGAGACAGAGCTATAAACCTGAAGGAGAAAACTGTATAATCGATGGTATACGGACTGAGGGAGCCGACCGTACGTGGGCTGAATCTCAGCTCAGTTCCTCTTCCGTGCAGCAGTTCCCCTGAAAACTCGCAGTCTCAGCGCTTCCTTCTAATTGAATAGACAGCTTGTAGCTTCCTCCTAGCCCTTCCCTTTGAAGAGCTTTCAGCTCACACCTTTTATCAGAAGTGGAGTTTCCAACAGTTCAATTTTCGGACTTTTCCGCTCTAAAAAGAAAACCCGCCTCATCCCCCGCGGCTGACCAGTCTCCGAGGGAAGGGATGATCGAAGAGCGAGAAAAGAAATGCTCAGTCGATTTGTGCCCTATCCCGGGCATAAGATGAATCTCTAATTTTATGTAAAGGCAATCTTTTCCTGAGACTTTTCAGATCACGTTTTGTCTAATGCGCCCTCTCTATCAGAAGGAATAAATCTTCATTGCTGATTAAACTTTTCCTCAGTCTTTCTGCTAATAACTGCCTTTGAACGTTCTGAGAATGAGTTAATTCTTCATTCAAAGGACACTGCGAAGGCTAGTAATTTTCGAATATGAGGGTTTTGGATAAAAAAGAAATCTTTTGATTTTCACAATCACCAGCCCTTAATGAAGGAATTCTGGGTAAATCAAAGCTCCGAGACATTATGCATTCTAGAACTAATACCACTTTATCTGTAATTCTCATTGCTAGGCTAATGGATCTTCTATAAGCTATTTTATTTCTTTTAAAATAGTTTTCGAAGGAAAATACATGAGCCAAGCCTTCCTTGTAATGCATTTCCGAACAATCCTTAATTATTACCAGTGCTGAAGGAAGTTAAAACCCCTAGATCATTATTATTATTATTATTTTATTTTATTAAGAATATTACAGTCTGCATTTAAATGCATTTGTGTGTGATATGTACAATATAATCATCCTCCATCACTCATCCACATCCCTTCACCACAATGAGAAGAGCAGCTTCTCCCTGCCTGGCAAGGAAGTCAATCAAGAGCTAAGGAAGAATGTCACGTGATAAGAAAATAGCCACTTTCACAATTTTATAGAGATCTCTGGGCCATTTTCTCTTGAGGCACCGTGGAAGGGAATATGGAGTGTTGTACTAGATAGGGCTAGGACTTCTGGATTAGGATGTTTCGATAGTCTAGATCATTGCATTCATGCCTAAAACTTAATCTTTATCTCATGTTAGTAAGTCCGCACAGTCAGAACATAGCTATTTTTTAATTAAATTTTTATAAGGTGTATGAGATGAGCGAGAATAAATTGTATATGCATTTTAGTAAGGGTAGAGTTAATATAAGCAAAATAAGAGAGTCTGAGTAGTTCGTAATATCCATCTTTTTATTCTCAGATATATTGTCTATTGCTAGTTTCTGCGCCACAAGAACCTTTATTTGAAAGTTGCTTGAGCCTGTAACTACTACTGTCCCAACTCCTTGATCTGTTTTTGATCCGTCTGTGTAAATAAGTTTTTGTTAGTAGTTGAAATTGCAAAAAGGTTTGCATTCTGAGTAAGTAGGGATCATTCTGTAATATACGTTTTTGTATATTTCTAGTAAATATTTGTTCCATGAATGGTATGCAGTTAAGAAATCGCGAATCGACAGAATTTGTTGATTTCAGAATAACGGTGCACACATTGAATTTAGGAATTTGCAACTGAGAGTGGAATATATACACAATAGAATTTGTTTTAACTCCAGCAGTAACTCATTTGCTTTAGCACAAAGGCTTTGTTGTTATGAGTTGATCGATAATGTCATGTGATGTTGAAAAAGCAATGTACTACTATTGCTGTTTTATGACTTTTCCCCTCTAGAATCGAACATTACTGAAGTTGACTGTGCTATTGCTTGTTTTAAACATTCTGTAACGAAATGGATTTTCACATAGAGCCTTTATATAATTCAACATCTCATTTCCAGCTTACATTTCTTGTATTGTTCACAGTGGGTTCTTACTGAAGGAGAAAGCAGAATAAATTATGCAGCTGACATCATCCGTGTGATATGCCAGCTCAGAGTTAAATCTGTTTAGACTTACATTCTGAATGTTATCATCTAATACAGGTATGGACAACCTTTGACATGTTGCGGGCCAAAATTTAGTGTGCTAATACGTTCATGTGACGCTTTTTAAAGCAGTGCATTTTAAAGTATGTGTCATACTTTTTAAGGATAGATATAAGACATGAAATTATACGTCAATGTAATTATAATACAATTTATTAAAATAACAATTTTAAATTAAAACAATATGTACAACATTATAATTAAATCGAAAAATTTGGAATTATTATAAAAAACGAAAGTGAAATAGCGACACCGAAATTAATGAGACACTTGAGCTTGAATTAAGGAAACTAATCCATCGATGTTTGGATTAATTCCAAAGATACAAAGACGAAAAGAATGTTCCAAATTATCGTTAGTCAGCATCGTACGTTTTGATTTATTAACTTTCGCCATTAAAAAGAGCTGTTCGCATGTATAAGTACTGCCAAACGCACACATCTCTCCTCATCTTGCTCATTTGGAGTAAGTAGTGTAATATTTTTGTTTAATTGGATTTTTCAAAATGTCTCGCGGGCTGGATCAAACCTTACCGCTGGCCGGTGGTTGCCCACATATTATTTTATTTGTATTTGCATTCCATCATCTATTGCGGACTCAGTTCGTTGGGCCAGTGTTACCTGGTATTTTATGATTGTCTTTATCATCCCAGTTTTCTACATGATAATCTGATTGGTTTTCTCTCTCTCTCTCTCTCTCTCTGAAGCCGTTTTATTGAAACATACTCCTGCTCTAGAACTTCCCTTCAGCATTAATTACTATTGGGCTTGGCTCGTGTTTGAAAACTTCTCGTTGAAAAGCGAATGGAATCTCCATTTTGAAGCCTCTCTGTTTTCCCACTCCCTTTTTCGTATCCCACATCATTCTCAATTATTCCCGCCATTCACCCAACATCCATTCTTGAAGGTCTGATAATAAGCAACACACTGGACGTCAAAATATGAGTGCATAGACAGACAGATGGTTTGAGGTATCTCTTTCGGAATTATTTAAAATGGCTTTGATGCCTGTTTTAAGGGTTTTATAGGGTCAAAACTGTGTGTATCTCTTAATAGATTGTAAACCCGACAAAAATACATGGCTTTGACGAAAATACCAAATGTTATAGTCTTTTTAGCGACTTGTACATTATTTCAAAGAGAAGTATATAAATAACGAATATTCGAAATTTGAACTGGCAGGTGGAGGTCCACTTAGAAAGATGAAGTGATCATTAGTTAGTGTATTTCCCTTAAGTGAAATCAGCTATTGAGGTTGTACTCACGACGAAATTTTCTATTAATTTCTTAAATGGCCATCGATCCTACTCAGGAGATGATGAAAATGAAATCTGTTACCGCTCTAGCGGTCGCAATGTTTGTTTTGTTGTTGCCAAAGTCGAAATATATGAGGTTTTTGTAAAACTAAAGATATTTCCGTTATTATGCACCTTATCGAAAAATGTTACCAATTTTATAAAAAATGTAATGCCCTGTAAATGGTATATTCGTTTTTCCATTATCTTGGATGCGAGATGCATTTTTTGGTTTTCAGCCTTCAGTAAAGCCTACTTATGTCATATTAACAGTAAGCGGATGGCTTTATTCGAAGATAATGTGTTTATTGAACTTTTACTATGTGAGAAAAGCAGATACGTAGTCTGATGGCTTAATCATTTAAGATTTTCTGGTCTTGATTTTGAAATTTATATTTTATCTATAACATACTGAATATTTAACTGTTTCTTTCAAAACTAATGGTCATATTTGTTAATGGCTTAAATGGATGAACTAGGAATAGAGAGTGTTTAGCTGAGGGATAACAAAATATCACTGATATTATTAATTGGTTCGAAAAGGGTAATGAAATCAATCTTGCACGTATCTATTGAGATCCCAACATACCAAACATTAGTAATACCCCACCCCCGTTTATTTTGTATAACAATAGCAGGATTTTTGTGATGCCGGTCATATAAACAAAAAGTCTTCCCACCACGTAATTTATTTCAGCACTTTGATGTAGTCACGGCTTTGGCGTGACATCATCAGATGCCTTGGTACAAAGATACACGCCAGTGTTAAGACTATAGAGACATTGCTCACTACTGTGGAGAATGGTTTAAAACAAGCCTATATAAATGTTTGCAATGGCTTTCTAGTTTCGTATTTTTGTTCACGTAAAAGCGTTGGCTGTGCTTTTGGAAGTTTATGAACTGCAATAAGTTATAACATTCAATAACACTTGTGAGGACAAAACGTTAATCCCATGAGAAGTTACTATTTATTCTGTATCAACGAGTACATAGTTGAACTCCGAAATCCACTCTGGCCAAATTTAGTATGTACACTAAGCTTAATAATTCGATTGCAGCATTTCTCTTAACTTCAGCAGTAATTCATTGGCTCGGAGTTAATTACAGAATGATTAAATAGAAGTAATAAGTTCAATTGAAGAGGGCTACAGTGTTTTTAGAATTGTTAATCCGCCTTAAATTTATATAGGCCTTTAAAACTCTCCTTAATGGATCATTTAACAGAATTTAAATTCAATTTCTTCATTAATTTGAATAGTTGCTAAATTTAAAGCCGAATGTATTTCTTTTTTTTTACAACCATTACAATTTTTATTACTAGTTTTATTCATAAGTATTCGAGTTAGAAGGAAAAAAAGGTAGTACAAAATTAGATTAAAATACATTGTTAATAAGTTAAATTCTAAAACGCCAATCTTTTGATCCGAGGCCTAAAACATGGGATGCCCATGATTTTACCATTTTTCTGTTTATCTATAATCCAAATTAAGGCTAACCGCCCTTTGTTATATAACCTTTACAATCAACTTAGACATTTTTTTAATAGAGTTTAAATTTGATTTCTGTATTAATGGTTCATAAGATAAAATATGACAATGCTAATCAAAATTCTATCTAGAATAGACAAAAAGTAAAACTTTTTTTTGACCCAGTATGGATATGCCCAACTTACAAGTTTTACATGTGTGTGTATTTGTCTATCCACTTTCATTCCCATTCAGAAACAAGGAAAGTCCGTCACGCAGGGGCTGCGTAAACTAAACAGATTTCCCAGAGTGAAGTTTCACAATAGAGAAATCTGCCCAATAACAAGTGTAGTAAGTAGTAAGGGATCACTAAACTTATACACGACGGACGAATAGTTCCGAAAACGGCCAGAGCTCTCTTCGGAAAGTACCAAACAGCTCACTCCTGCCGACCAATGCAGAATACAAATGCAAATATCTCGGTTAATATTCAAGATACAGAATAAATGTATAGAACAATATTTATAGTAAATTTAATTTACAATAAGATTGATTCTATACAATTTTTCGATCCGACGCATAATAACGGAGATATTTCGAATTTTCCGAAAATTCCCTCCTCTAAACCCCCCCCTCCACTGGTCCGATTTCAGCCATTAACGAACGTGATCTTTCTTTTTACATAAAACGATTACAAAATGAGTTTGGTAATGATCAAACAAAAATTGCGACCGCTAGAGAGTTAACACACATATATATATATATATATATATATATATATATATATATATATATATATATATATATATATATATATAATTTTGAACGGACCTCATTTTCGTCATCTCCTGGGTAGGATCGATGGACATTTGAAGAAATTTTTCGAAATTCGCGTCATGAGTACGACCTCAATAGCTGATTTCCCTTAAGGGAAATCTGCTAAAAGATTCCATATACTGCCAATAATAGAACTACTTTTCAAGACCGTTCAGTTTGTTTCAGGACAGACAGCGGGCTGTGTATTAAAGGAAGACTGGATATTATGACTACTTAACCACCTTGGTGAGGCTGATCGTCATGAGCTTGTTTATTTATTTGGCTGATTTAATTTATTTTGACTCTTAGGAGTTTAAACTTAGGTTGGAAATGATAGATTCTAAGGAAAATATAATTGCTCTAGGTATATGTTAACGATAATTACAAATACAAATATCTCTAATTTTTTTAGCAGCGACGTTTCCCAGGAGGGCCCTTAAAAAAATAATAATTTTGGAGATCTCATTTTTTTAGATCCTTACAAAATACGTGAATTTTCTGCTTGGAATGCGACATTTCGTGTTTTATTGGGTTATGATTAATGTTAGATGAGTAGAAATGGTTTAGTAAAGGCTGAAATCTGAGAAGGGAAATTATCACAGTTTATTTTTGAATAAGAGAACAATAGAGCAACAGGACATACTTATTTTTCAATAGAGTAGGTATATAGAATAACATTTTTCCATGTGATTCATAATAGAAGAGATATTTAGAATATTTGTTTTTGAAGAAATTCGCCGTAGTAACTTATATTCTTTAAGGGAAATTTGCTAAAAGCGTTATTCGGAAAACGCAATGCTGTTAGTAACTGAGGATTCCCAGCTCGTTTTGTTGAAGAAACCAGCTCACGGAAAAAAAGGAAATCCTATGAACCGTGGAAGTTAGTTGTAGCAGATTTCCCGCAGAGGAAGGCAGCAATTGAGGTTGTACGCGCGATGTTCGAAAAATTTCTTCAAATATCCATCGGGCCTACCAAGGAGATGATGAAAATGAAGTCCGTTCCAAACTATATATATACACATACACACACAGATTTTTATCTGAAATGAGAGTGGTTGGTTTATATATATATATATATATATATATATATATATATATATATATATATATATATATATATATATATATATATATATATGTCTGTTATCCCCTAAAGGTCGTAATCTTTGTTTTTTTGCTACGATGCTCGGTTTTTAAACGTTTTATGCAGAACTAAAGATCAAGTTCGTTAATGGTTGGAATTGGCCCAGTTGGAAGGGGGGAGGTTAAAATGAGGGGAATTTTATAAATTCGAAATATCTCTGTTATTAAAAGACGGGCCGAAAAATTGTGCAGAGCCAATCTTATTGCGTTTTTATAGATATATAAATGTCTTTCTTTACACATTTTCTTTATCTTGACTATTAAACGAGTCTGGTACATTACTTAATTGTCAGCCTTCCATGAACCCTTATTTACTTCTGCTCATCGGTTTTGTTAGCAGATTTCCCTTAAGGGAAATCAGCTATTGAGGTTGTACTCATGACGGAATTTTCGACATTTTTCTTCAAATGTCCATCGATCCTACTTAGTAGATGACGAAAATGAGGTCCGTTCAAAACTGTATATATATATATATATATATATATATATATATATATATATATATATATATATATATTTCTCTGTTACCACTCCAGCGGTCGCAATTTTTGTTTGATCGTTACGAAACTCGAAATTTAGTCGTTTTATGTAAAAAGAAAGATCAAGTTCGTTAACGGCTGAAATCGGACCAGTGGGAGGGGGGTTTAGAGGGGAGGATTTTCGAAAATTCAAAATATCTCCGTTACTATACGTCGGATCGAAAAATTGTATATAATCAATCTTATTGCAAATTACATTTACTATAAATATTGTTCTATAAATATATTCCGTATAATGAGTATTAACCGAGATATTTTTATTTTTTGTAATGAGTTCCGCTTTCAGTAAACCCCCACTCCTACTAGGGACATATTAATAATAAGCTGATATCTCATTAACCACCTCATTATTAGGTTAAATACAAAATATTGTTTTCAACAAAGCTTTATTTTACGAGGTACAAACAAATACGTTCTGTTGACCCTCCCCCCCCCCTTTTTCTAGGATTACAAAAATCTGAGTGATTGAGATAGAAATTATTTTGATTCATTTCAAATTATTCCACTAACTATAGTAAATAGTTTCCAATAAAATTAATATTTTATATTCAGATATATTTCTTTAATTGTTTGTTTTTCCGGTCTATCTATCGATACTGCGCTACAAGGTTGGCTAACCTGTTTGTTTAAAATCCAGCCGTTTTACGTTGTAGGGACTATTAACTTATATTGTAAATTCACTGAAAGATTTCTCATTGCCGTTTGTAATTATTCACTAATATTCACGGAAGTGTTATATATAAAATTTATAACTTATATTCAAATATATTTCCGTAATTGCTTTTATTTCCGGTAAAAGCTGGCTAACCTGATTGTTTACAACTCAGACTGTTTGCTATCAGGAAGGTTCTTATTATTTGACTTGCCCTTTATATGTTTACTTAATATTCACCGCAGTATTAAGTCTTACAAATAATAGCTATTCTTCGGTACTATTAGGTGTTGGTGTAATAAGTGTTCAGAGCAATACTATCATTAGAGGTAAGTCCATCTTTTGTGTTCTTATTGTTTTTTTGAGATTGAATTGTTTTTAATTTAATCTCGGAGCCTAACGGACGAGAGTTACTTTCCCGCCAAAGGCTAGTTTGGCCGTTTCCTTGACTGGCTCCTTGACTGGAATTTCTCTATTGTAAAACTTCACGTGGGAAATCTGCTTAGTTTACGCAGCCCCTGCGTGACGGACTTTTTTATTGCTTTTTTGTTTTTTTGTTATGAGTTACTATCGAATGAGCTGTATTGTGTGAATTTATTTTGTTATCAGTTATGTCATACTGGAGTTTTAATTCCCTCAAACAGACGGCCCGCCAACATGGGGAGATAAAATATCCAAGTGACAGCAATTAAAGTTATAAATTAGAGCGCGTGAGCTTTGAGAATGTGCCCAATAAGGTGAGAAGGGAGAATATTTGAGCTGAAATGTAAAATGGCGGATTAGGGGTGGGTCGGGGGTGGAAAGTGAATTGTCCCCCAGCGCCTTACTTCCCACCGTCATGGGGCCAGTAAAAACTCACTCCTTCGTCTACAGTCCTTATATTCATTCCCAGGCACGTCCTACTATATATTATCTCAAAATAATTTCTTACAGCACAGACTTATATTACAAACCAGTCTTGACAGCTCATACTCCTATTATTTTAAAATAAAAAAAAATATTATCATTCATATTTTTAAAATTTGATCATTTCGCAAAATAAAAATGACATTCATTAAAATCCTTTACGGCTAATCAACAGGTTACCTTTTCTAGACACGAGGTGATTAAAGTTTTTATTTAAAAATTCGTAACTAAATAAATTCCTATTGTTGTCATCATGTGTCCCTCCTCAAAATAAAAAAAAACTGCTATGGGCACCATACATATGACTTTATTGTAATCGAATTCAATTAAATAAACAAAATGTTTGGTTGCACTTCAATTAAAATTCATTTTCATGTGATATAGCATATTTGTGTTCGAATGTATCGGATTGAAAAAATGTGATAGGAGATAATTCACACATTTTTGAGAAAAAATACAGTGTGTGTGTGTTTCCTTTTGTAATGGGGAGCTGGTGGAATAGCGGGTAAAAGCTTGGGTACATCTACCACCATCCTCAGTAAGCTGAAGGTAAAAGTAGGTGCAGGTTCGAGACCCGCTTAAGAAAAGTCCGCCACGCAGGGGCTGCGTTAACTAAGCAGATTTCCCACGTGTTTTCATTTATCTCAAAACTTAAAAGTTCAATGAGAACAATATTTGGTATTTAAGCTTCAGATAAAGTGCTTCATAACATAATAGAATATTGTTAATATGAGATGAGTAGGAGTGGGGCTTTACTGAAGACCGAAAACTAAAAAATGCAAATATCTCAGATAATAATCAAGATAGTGAAAACATGTACATAACAACATTTATAGAACATTAAATTGCAATAAGATTGGTTCTATACAATTTTTCGACCCGAAGCATAATAACGGAGATATTAAGAATTTTCGACATTATCCCCCTCTAAACCCCTCTCCCCTTGTCCGATTTCAGCCGTTTACGAACTTCATCTTTTTTTTTTTGTATAAAACGATTATATATCAAGTTTCGTAATGATAAGACAAAAATTGCGATCGCTACAGCGGTAAAGTAATCGGTACAGACAAATGCATATATATATATATATATATATATATATATATATATATATATATCAAAGATCTCAACGGTCTACAATGCCAAATATATAAAAAATATATATTTCTCCTAGTAAAAACCCCTAGTATTCAGTGATACATTAATTTAATGTAAAAGCATTACAGTATAAGTGAAGGTTTATCGAAGGTTCAAAACGACAACGAACATGTCAGTCGTCAAGAATACAGTTATAGCAACACTTTTTAGCCTAAAAATGGTTAAAAATAAATTGGAAAAAATATTGGTTATTAAATATTTTTCTCCATGCGTCGCATAATACCTAGTTACATCGTTTTTAAATGTTATACTCTCTGTCCATCCCCGTTTGCCAAATTTGGAGCTTTAAGTGAAACAGTTTTATATTGAGTTGCGTAACAATCAAGTCAAATATTTTAGTCTAGAGTGTTACCGGACGTATATATATATTTTAGCAATTGTTGTTAGCCTTATTACTTAATCAGTGTGTCCATTACAATGGCAAAACTGAACTTCGACCAGATCTTAGTGAATAGTTCAAAAATGTTTATTGTGTAATTGTAAATGGAAATCGGATTAGTTAATGAAATGCCTGCGCGACGGGCGTTTTAACACTGTACTACATACCAGTGGTAAAGTAAAGTAGTAATAAAGTAAATTTATTTTCTATTAAATTAAATTACAATTATTTCAGAAGTGTATAATAATTTACAAAGTGCTTGGTATATGTGGTTAGCACGAGTACGATAAAGTATTCTATATAAACATTTACGTAAGATTATAAAAATAATTTGTAATTATATTACATAATATTGATGTTCAATAGAGAAAATGATAGTAATGGTGGAAATGTTTCTGTTACATAAGAACAGAAATGAACAACTGAAGCTATAAATTAAGCTGAAAACAAAGGAGCCTGTGATATTCCAGCACTCTTACGGTATTTATTCAAGTTAATGTAATCTCCTCCGTTCAGGATGGCTATTACTTGATCATTGCTGAGAATAATTTGACCAAATGCTGCGGCGGAACTGCCGGAGAATGGGATAAACAGCTAGGAAGTGATAGGTGTCTTCAGGTTGCTGGAGGTTACGCAGACAGCATTTGGCGGTGTCACGTCTAATCCAAGGCTTCTTTGTCAAGTTGAGAATTTCTGTCCTAGATTATTTACTAACTAATGTAGATTATTTACATTAGTGTATTCTAATGGTTGGTGTGTAATGAGAGTTCCTTGTATAAATCATGGAATTGTTCATCGGTAAGGTTTTGTTTTAATTCATTAATTTCTATTGTCTGTAACTAATATTATAGAGTTCTTTTTAATCGATGATTCAAAGCCTGAAGTGATTATGCCAGAATACTCTAAAATAGGCTATCTACGAAAGATGTCCAGACTTCAGAGTCTTCTCGCCACCGGGGGTTGAGAAGTATTGAGCTGCTTGTGTGTTCAGTGTTTCTTATAAGGCGCAAAATACCAGAGCAGACCTGTTAAGCACGTTAGCAACACGTAGATTACCCGATAATTATTAAATACGGGGCGCTGAGTGGGGCTTTGAGAGTTTCCGAAACGTCGGCATACAACGATGGCAATGTCATCAGCATGCACAATATCTGGGTCATTGGCTGAATGTGGGAGGAATTAATTTGGCCACTTCGTGCTTCCCGCTTGGTCAGCCGACGGTATCGAATGCCCTATATTTCCGCAGGATTTACAATTATAATAAATCAAACAAAATCGTATACATATCTATACTGCGATAAATTCTCCCCCTCACAGAAATTTTAATCCATTTAATCCCACCAGGGATGGTGGCAGAGGAACGACCCCTATTAATATTTATTAAGACTGAGTGCACTTTCAAAGCACTAGCTCCATCTTCAGGCACCATTTACAAAGCCGATCCGATGTGGGAGCTAATTGACTTCCTTTTACTCTTATTAAATTAAATTAAAACAATTTTTGATTGCACTGTAAGCAATATACGATATACCGTTCCAATTGTTTGGATCGAAAAATGTCACAGAACATAAAGTCTCCACACATATATTTGTATCTCTAATAACATACGGAGAAAATATCTATTTTTTATTTCTCCCCTATTTAATTGCCCTCCCCCTCATTAGTCCCTCAGTAGTCATGAAAAGAAGAACTCTTCGGGAAAACATTTCTATATAAGGAACTTCGTGGCTAGCCCTTTTTCTGTTTTACTACTGACTAACAGGTGTCACGCCGAAATTACTGAAAGTGGGTTCATCAAACAATGAAGTAAAAAGAGTCACAGAATATCACACCTTCAACAAATATTGAAGTAAGCCAATCAATAACAGATCCAACATTTAAATACAATATAAACAGTGCACCATGATCTACAAAAAAGAATATGGTTCGAAACCAAACCAAATTTAATATCCTTTCAAAAATAAAAATATTGAATGGCAAAATCTTATAAATTAAATAGTAGAAACAAGAACTACATGTTTTTGTAAAACTTAAATTAATTATTAAGTGTGAAATTACTACAACGGATGAACGATGAAAACAAGTACTAAATATGAAGGAAATAGCATTAAAGTATGGAACCTATGAAATTATTGGCATTGATGATTTTACCTTGATAAAGTAAGCTATAAAAATAAACCACCAGGTACTTTTATTAATTTTCATAATATAAATAAATAAGAAACTGAATACCCTTCCCATCGAGAAAGGGCGTTCATATACTGGGAATGTAACCCTGCTTTTCTTGAACAAACCAATTAAAAAAGAAGCCATACCTCAAGGCTCTAAAAAGCAAAGATTCTCATTTTTAATTTATATTAACTTGCTACCATCGCCCCTATTCAGTTTTTCTTAAGGCCAGCCATAACTGGAAAGTGTCAAGACATTAAACGTCAAGAGTGTACGAGGACGTCCAATATCTATATCAAACGTTAGTTTTGTCTCAGAAAAGATTGGAAATAGATTGAGTAAAACGGCTGTATTAGCAGCTTATATGAAGAGCACAGTTTGGATGTCACGAAATCAAGATTACGTTTATCCTCTTTGCCGATACCCCAGAAAACATTACGTTGCAGTCTGCGTACTGAAAATGGCTAATATCAGGCATTGGCTAGTAAGCAACAGCTTTTAAGGTCATTCTATACAGGCCGCGAATTATGGAGGGATGTAGCTCTAACAATTAATGGAATTCAGTCTACTCTTGCTCCAATGCTGAATTTCGTGAAGCGGAAGGCAACGGGAAACAACTCCACGTGTTTGTGCCCCCTTTCTTTTCTCTTTTTCCCTGAGGACTCAGATCAAGGGAGAAATCACCACGAAGAAACAACAACAAATACAAAAAATACATCTTCTACACTTCTGCTATCCTACAAATATATATATATATATATATGATCAAGCTTTGATAATTAAGATTATTCCCTGCCTGGACCATGGATCCTACAGCAATGAATATTACGTAACTTCAGATTTGATAATATGGTTTAGGATTAAACTTTGTGAACGTTTCCCTGAATTGGTTTACGTATACTTTTTGCTGCTATCGACCCCGGGTTATCTACAGATAAACCGATAATTTCCTAGCCTGGATGAGGCTAAGGGTTTTATTTAGCAAGTTCGTCACTAAATAAATTCTTATACCGCACATTGGAATTGAACGTATGTCTCTAAGTCTAGTCACTGAAAGCCTTCTGGGCTTTTTGGAGCATGAAGTTCAAACGTTTTTATAGAAGGCTTGCCTACCTTCATCACTCATATCCCCAGATTTACTGAGCGACGTAGTGGCAAATACCTAGGAAAGAATTTAAATATCACGATAGAAGGGGGGGGGAGGTGGAGAAGGGACCTATATTAAACGAGGATAAGAGAGTCCCTCCCCCGGATAGGCCCGAGAAGAATCGCCAACAGGAGAGAGCCAAGTCATTTTTCACATGACCAATTCTGAATGAAAAGTAAGCTGGCGGAATGGAGACGTGATACTGAGCCGGTCCCAGGGGGAAGAGCGGCAGCACACGTCGGAGATGGAAGAGCAGAATACAGTCGTGCCTCAAGGGAAAATCGATGGTTCCTCTCCCCAGACCTCTTCCCCCTATCACATTTGTCATGTTTAATTCCTCGTTTAGGCCCTGAGATCAGCGAGCAGAGCCAGGTGCTCCTAGTCCTAAATCACCTCAGGATTACTCATGTCTTCATTTCATCGAAGCCCCTTCTATACACAGCACCCCAAGTATGTCTGCTGGATTTCAACCGCCCACCCCCCGCAGTTTTTTTGTTCATAAAAGTTGGGTTTTATTACTTGCTTGCTTCCTCTTATTCCGAAATATTACCGTTTTTCTGGGCTCCTTTTTCATATATGGCACGCATTTCATGACTTCAAGGATCTGACTATATTTGATTCGTTTATTACAGTTTTTTTTTTTTTTCAGTAGTTATAAACTATCTTTTCATTCCTATTAATAGTAATTTGGAGATTGCTAGGTTAGAGGAGATGTATAATATATATACATATATTGTACATTCCCTCCTTGTCTAAATTCTTACTTACAACATGCCAGTGGGGCAACTCTGGCCTTTACTGGTGTGAATGAAATTTTCCCTCATGATGCCTTATTGCTGAATAGTCTGATGCAAAAGGCAACTGGAAACTACTGCATGTCGTTGTCAATTACCAGGTGTATTCTATAAATACTATATATATATATATATATATATATATATATATATATATATATCCACATATATTTCCCCTCTTCTCCAGTAACCCCCAAAAAGGGCAGTTTTTTGCTCTATTAATTAAGGCACATTATTGAACATAAAACACTGTTAGGAAAAAAACCACTAACTTTGTACATGGATGCAATTTTTCCTGTGGTAGATACGGGATGGGTTACGGCTCATAGAGGGGCCTGAATCTTGTCTATTGTAGCTCTTTGAACCGGTGAGGGGATTAAAGTTATTAGCGAAATAATATTGGTAGTGGGAAGGATTGAGGAAGTTTTGGAAATGACCTTTGGAAATCTGCAACAGGACTATGACAAGGTAAAAATGATAGTGATCCAGTTGGAAGCCTGTTGAAGATGATTTGCAGTCTGCAGAGTGGAAGAGTAACCAGCTATATGTTTGAAATAAAACTTGGTAAACAGTTGGGGATTTCAAACAGTTTAAAATATATTAATTTTAAAGTATTGCAATTGCTTTTTTTCGAAACTACTTGTTGATTCAGTATTCTACTTTGCAAATAATGATATTTTAATTTTGAGTGTAGTTGTTGGGATACTCAGTCATATTCAGATCTCGCAAAGAATTAGATATTATCTCATTAGCTCCCAATTTTTAATATTAAGAAATTTAATTTTATAATTTACAAAAGCTGCATCTTATTTGCAAAAGACAAGCGAAGAGTCAAAATAACTCCCCAAGCGATGATAGTCAGTGGGAAAAGGTTAAAGTGAATGAATGGCTTTATTGTTTTGCATCTCAATATTTCTTCAATAATTATAATATAAATCTAATTCATTAATTATTTGCAATAGTGACTTTGATTAACTTCTTACTTTTACCCTCTAAAACTAATATTACGAAAACAACAAAAATATATAATACATTTCATAACTAAATAATTTTATATTTGTAATAGTTGGAGGTTTATAATTTGTTACTGTCATTTTATAGTCATCCTAAGGATTCAGATATTATAATGAATCTCGAAGTATTTTGAATAAACGTGTATAAAATATTTTTTTATTAAAGTAATTTGTATTTGTTTATAAGAAATGAAACTTGTTTCATAGGCTTCTTAGAAATGCAACTATTGTTTTTTATTAGATTTGTTCTGTTTTGTGGAGTCTATTCGTTACAAAAATTCTGTAAGTAATGGATATTATTATAATATTTATATGGTAATGTATGGAGGAGCAAATTAACAACAGGTACATATTTGGTCAAATAGTTTTATCAGCACACTGCTATAAGAAATTAGAAAATAATATTCAATTTATCAATGTCTACCATCTTTAGGATATTTTTCAGTGAAAGTAAATTGTCATTAACTTTTATAAACTTTTGAAAGTATTGTTTTCTATAAACATCATAGAATAAGCATTCCTATAGCTGATGTTTTTATCTGACCGATATGAATCGTCTGGAAGCTTTCACAAACGTTTTCGGATTTTATTATTTTCATTTTTATTTTTTTTAAAGAAATTAAAGAGTTTGAAATTTTTGATAAAAAATTCTTAATTTATTTACGTTCACTTTAGGTTTTAATATTTTTGTTTTGTTTTAAGGCCTAGTATACTAACAGATATAAAAAGGGTTAAATGATGAATTATGTGCTCTGTTCATGTAGGTAGATATTGAATGATTTACAGTTCCTTCTAAAATTATATTACCAATAGGTTACAAAATTACATAAAATTAACAAATATTTTAATATACAATATTTAAAATATTCTAGGGGCTCAGGTTAGCCATGTGAGTTAAAGCGTTCACCTTAATCTCACATGGTAGACCTAGAGTGGCGAGTTCGATTCTTGCCTGGGCAAAGGAAATTATTTAGTGATGAAATTCATTAAATAACGTCCTAAAATCCCACCCTGGCTAGAAAAGGGTGGTAACATGTAGATAACCCGTCCCGATTAGCCTGAGTTGCAAAAAGTGGACGTTAATAAATAATAATAATAATAAAATATTCTATGTAGAATATCTAACCTCCAACGAAGTCCATTATAATATGTGTATGCTAACAATAAATTTGTCGATTAACACAATGGTGGCCGCAGTTTTAGTGGACACCAAGTTAGCGTGAAAACGTTTCATGCAAAGCTAATGATCGAATTCGCCCATTGTCGAAAATGTGAAATATGTAAATCGTATATACTATATCTCAGTTATTATGCGTTGGACCTAAAATGATATAAACTAACAAACTCTTGTTCTACACTTTCTCCACGAGCTGGAGTATAAAGTTATTTGGACTTGTTTCGGGAGTTAAACCTATTTTAGTCAATTTAAGTTTTATTATATTAGATACTAAGTGAGAAATAGAGGATGTAATGTTTATTATTGTTCGAGGAAATTCTGCATAAAGTGGCGGAATTTTTTTACACATAAAGTCTCAAACAGTTTTTCATTATACCAAACTATTTGCTCATTATAATTGACAGCGTTTTTGTCGTTTTTTTTTTCTGTTGAAGGAAAACCACTTCACTATAAATAATAGACAGCGTGAAGTAAAATCTTCAATTAACCATTCAGCAGAGAGCAAACTCCTTGAAAATGAGCCAAGGAGTAATTTTTTTCTAATTTACTTGGAGTTTTTCCTGCCCTGAAGAAACAATGAATTGTTTTTAATTAAAGAACGTGAATTAAATTTTCATTTGTGGTAGTAATATATAAAGTTCATTCTCTCTCTCGCTCCTCGTCTCTCATTTTCTTTCTGTAATGCAATAAATTAAGAATCACTAGACACTGACGAGTAAATTGATTTCTTTATTAAACGTATTTGCTAAGATTACAATTAAAATATAGATATGAGAAGTTGTGCTTATTATAGATTTTTGGGAACTTCTTACTTGAATGGATATTATAAACCTGAGATAAGGAGAGATATAAAAAAGTCCGGCTCGCAGGGGCTGCGTAAACTAAGCAGATTTCTTTCGTGAAGTTTAACAACGGACAAATCTACGAACTGGTATCACAACACAACCGTGAATATTAAGTGAATACTAGCGGTACTAAGGAATCTTTCCCCTCCCAACGGGAATCATCTGAAATGTTATCAAACAGGTCTACAAACACAGGAAAAACAATTACTGAAATATATCAGAATATAATTTAATAATTTCAATGAAAACTATTTACTACATCTAGTACTGTAATTTATAATGACTCAGAATATTTTTTATCTCAATCAATCAAATTTTAGTAGTCCCAGAGCTTAGCCAGAGCAGACGTGGGTCAAATATATATATATATATCTATATATATATAAATCTATATATATGTCTATGTATATGTTATAAACCTGGGATAAGGAGAGATATAAAATAAATTAAAATATTTATTTCCGACCTATTCCCTGAGGGTAATAGTATACCATAAGCTGCCATAGTCTGTCGGCAGTTAAGTCTGAAGAAAATCTTCTGACACAATCAGCAGTTATTTCCTTTATAATGTCTAGTTTTCTCTCACCCCCATTAGGTATAGAGTGTTTTGGTATCGGTTTAAGTATTGTACTTATAATTTTAAAATAAAAGTGTTTTTTAAAAAGCTTTCACTTGTTGTTCATACTTAACGACTTGGCGACAAAATGTAGGAATACTACTTATTCCTGTGAAAATAATAACTATAATAACATGAATAAACATAATGAAGTGCTGAAAATGATTACAGTTGTAATAATGTAACTAATTTTCCTAGTATGTTTGTATGTTTATGGACAGCCGAATGGGGTTACCTTCAGAGTTTTGATCTTGGTGAAATATTTTAGCCCAGTTGCATTCTTTAGATTTGCAAATCTTTGCCTGCCACATTGTGACTCTCGTTTCTTTTTATAGAATCAAGGCTACAATATTGAACTTTAAACACTGTTGGGAAATTAAAGCCCTATAATATAAATAAAATAAATTTTGTTACAGGCTTAGAATATAAATAAAATATACTATTTTTCAAGCCTTGAGTATAAAAAAATAAATTTTGTTAGAGGCTTAGAATATAAATAATATTCATTTTTAAAGGCCTTAAATGCATATAAAACGCGTTCTATTACTGGCCTTGAGAATAAATGAAATAAATGTTGTTACAGGCTTAGAATATACATAAAATATATTCTTTTACAGGCCTTGAGTATAAATAAAATAAATTTTGTTACTGGCTTAGAATATGAATAATATACATTTTTTTACAGTCCTAAAATGCAAATAATATACATTATTTTACTGGCCTTGCGAATAAATGAAATAAATTTTATTACAGGCTTAGAATATAAATACAATATATTCGTTTACAGGCATTAAGTATAAATAAAATAAATTTTATTACAGGATTAGAATATAAATTTGTATAGGCTTAAAAAGCAAATATAATGCGATCTTTTATTGGCCTTGAGAATAAATGACAATTTTTTACAGATTATGAATATAAATAATCCCCTTTTTGCAGATTCCCTATTAAGATTGAGGGAAGTCAGCTATTGTGGTCGTACTCATGACGCGATTTTTGAAAAATTTCTTCAAATGTCCATCGATCCTACCCAGGAGATGACGAAAATGAGGTCCGTTCAAAATTATATATATACTTATATTTGTCTGTTAACGCTCTAGCGGTCATAATTTTTGTTTGATCTTTACCAACCTCGATATTTAAACGTTTTATGCATAAAGACAGATCAAGATCGTTAATGGCTGAAATCGAACCTGTGGGAGGGGGGGGGGTTTATAGGGGGATTTTCGAAAATTTGAAATATCTCCGTTGCCAAACGTCGGTACAAATCATTGTATAGAACCAATCTTTTTGAAAATTAAATTTACTATAAATATTGTTCTATACATTTATTCTCTATCTTGAATATTAACCGAGATATTTGCATTTTTATTAATTGTAACGGACGAAATGAGATCTAGCTAACTTCGGGTCTAGTCGGGAGATTCCGTCAAAAGTTAGTTCGGCCGTTTCCGTAACTGTTCGACTCTCGTGAAATTTCTCTATTGTAAAACTTCACGTGGGAAATCTGCTTAGTTTACGCAGCCCCTGCGTGACGGACTATATTTTTACAGTTCTAAAATGCAAATAAAATACATTTTTTTACAGGTCTTGAGAATAAATTTTGTTACATTCTTCAAATATAAATTTTTTCAGACCTAAAATCCAAAAAAAGCACATTCGTTTACAGGCTCTGAGAGTAAATGAATTCAATTTTTCTACAGGCTCGTAGCCATATTAGAATATAAAGAGTTAATATTTTTGCACACGCCTTGAATATCAGTAATATTGATTGTGTTACATGACTTGGATATATCTGTAAATTAAATAAATATATCAATTTGCACTCTGTATCATCTTAATCTACTCTGGTACGAAAGTCTTTTTGAGTACGCATCCCTGTGAGATCCCTAAAGTAGGCTATCATGTTTTCTTCTAGGGAATGTATCAATTTTTCTGTATTTTTTTGATTCCTTACGGAGGCCATAATTTCATTCATTTAAAAAAATGTTTTGTGACGAAAACAACAAACTTCTTCTTTTTCAGTAATTGTCAAGAATTTAATGAATTTTCTATTGTTTACTACCCCTCATACAATTTCAGAGTGCAGCATATTAGCAGACAACGATTTCACAGTAAGTGGGTCTCCACTCTTTTGGAAATTTGAATCTCTCTGAAGTTGGTCAATTGGGGTGCGAAACATGTAGGGAAACAAACAATAAAGATATATCAAAATGGAAACCCCCTCTTTTTTTTGGGGGGCTCGGGTTGGCCGTGCGAGTTAAGGCGTTGGCCCTAATCTCGCATGGTAGACCTAGAGTGGCGGGTTCGATTCCCACCCTGGGCAGTGGAAATTTATTTAAAGACGAACTCATTAAATAAACTCCCTAGGCCCACCCTGGCTAGAAAAGGATGGTAACCTGTGGATAACATGTCCCGATTAGCCTAGGAGCATAAAGTAGACGTAAAAAAAAAAACAAACCTCTTTTTATCTTTTTACTGCCAACAAAGTATGGAGATTTTTTAATCTTTTAATGTGTTTTTACAATTTATATATATTACAATATAATTGATTACAAATAATGAGTTACGCAACTATCGATTGTATCAGCTGTAAATTTTGTTTAGCTTACACTGTCCGTCCATGGCGGAATTCTGTATAAGAAACTTGTAGAACCGGGAAAGGAGTTTCCCCAACAGGAAAGGTTTCTGACCCGGGGAGGAGCAGCTCATTTATTATTTATTCACTTGTACATATCCGAGAGGGGGGGGAGGGAGGGACGATCAAGCTCGCCCCCCAAATTAAGTTCTCCTCTAACTCAATTTTAGGGGGCTAATTATTTCATGGATAAAATCCATACCCTGCCATCGATGGGTAAATCGATATGGCGCTCGTTAGTAATTCGAGATAGCTAGTCGAAAGCATTACCAATCTCACATTCCACGAGTCTGGGCAAGCATTGACGGGGCTTAATCAGACATTCCGGCCTACTTACTTCTCGCTAGTCACCGCTCTGCTATGCATATTACCGGCGAGAATTCGATATGATTGCAAATGAATGATATTATTCAACTTAACTAGTATATATGGCCAATATCAGGAATAATGGAACTATCTAGATAGTTCAACGTATCATATTCTATTTACGATTCCATGGATAACAGTAATGCATGGCGTTTGTCGAGAGACAATTTATTTATACTCTATGGGAATGAAATCAGCAAAAAATAACTCGAAAAAAGACAATATTCAATTTAGGAAATAAACAATAAAAAAAGAACAAAAAATAAAATCTTATATGGACTGACAACTTCATGTGTCTATCACTCCTTCATCCTTCATTCATGTAACATTAATTTACTAGTACATGAGGTGTCAAGACAAGGTCCTAACTGTCTAACATGTCTATCACATCATTAAAGCACTAGTACATGAGGTGTCAAGACAAGGTCCTAACTGTCTAACATGTCTATCACATCATTAAAGCACTAGTACATGAGGTGTCAAGACAAGGTCCTAACTGTCTCGCATGTCTATCACATCATTAGACATGAAGTACCTTTTTTTCACAGATTAATAATACACATTGTTACCTTCTAAATGCCTATTTTCTATACATCCCACCAAGATGTATTGTAAACAGTAGCCAAAATCAGTGGAGAAAGGCACTGTTTATTATTTTCGTATAATCCAGTCTCTGAAGCATTCAGAATTTTCAATAATGTGAAGAAAATGAGTTAGTGGAACAATTTCAAATCTGTATGATAGAAACAAGCTATTTTTAATAGGAATAGCAATTTGAAGTAGTCTGACACAAGATTGATCTAACTCATTAAATTATAATGGTAACTATAAACAAATCTTAATCTATGATGTTCCAATAATACATTTTTAAGACATACCTTGATTACTTCCTACATATTAATTCAAGTCTAATATACTCCCATGTGTGTAAGGAAACAGTCGCTGATGATTCCAGTAGGATTGAGCTTCCTGGATTGGCAATATTAGGTAAAGTCGGCCACGAATATAAATCGAAAACCCGGTTTTCCAGGCGAAAGCGTTCTTGAAGAAAATCACAATTTTCCTCGCGGGAAACTGAATAATTGTGAGCGAGAGGAGAATATTAATAAATGTCTGAATGACTACAAAGAGGCAAAGTATGGATTCGGATCACGTCTCCCTGCGTTGTTGGCTGAGGACTGGGGGTGCAATATGTCTGTCGTCCTTCATATATATATATTTCCCCAATCCCTTCTTAGCTGGCCATTCACTCCTCCCAATACCAGATAAAGATATCCAAAATATTCGAAAATGGAGTATTTATAAGCCTCTTTTCTCTCTTTTTGACCCATTTCAAAATTCACAAATCTTTGAATATATGGTTGGGTTTCAACAAGCTAATTAATCATTTTTATTCAACGTTATCTTAAATTGTTTCGCCTCTTTTTTACTTCAGGAGCATACAATCGCCTTGTTATCGGAAACGAACGTTCCTACGCTAGATACGCTTTTTAGTCGAAGCATATACTTCAGGTTATTCTTTACTACTAGTCAAAGAGGACTTAATGGATGGAGGTTCTAATTTTCTAGTTTTCTTCTACAATCCTTCAAAAAATTTATTTCTTACATAAAACTTCTAACTTCAGAAGAAACAGATTTTGCATTGTTCCTGAAGCAAGGGAGAACCTCACGGATGCAAATACCATAAATTGCTTGACACTTTATAAAACTAACATTAATATAACCTCAGACAAAAATATTATTTTCTGTAGAATTATTTACTTGTTATTATACCTGTGGTGTTAATATAACAATTTATGAATATTCGTTTCAAATAGTTGATGGTACTTGAAATAAATCTTGTCTCCGATTCATATACAATATAATTACAGCATTATCTCATGTACGAAATAATAATATTCTAATCTGTGCACACATTGTAATTCTAGTGAAGTCGAAAGGGACCGGAAGTCGGAAGTAATAATTTTGATTTTTTATACCTCAAAATTTCTCAATACCCCAAATTACATGCTTTTTGCTCCCCCCTAAATTCTTACTCTTTTTGTCAAATGCAAAGTAAAACTAGCACTTGCAGAGAGCAAGTCATGTGCTGACAACATGCTTTCCCTGATAATATATACAAAAAATAATTCTGAACTTTATTGAGGTATTATCTAAGATACATTTGGTGGCCAGGATTTAGTAATTAACATCGTGTAACCCACAAAAGACACTATAAAATCGAATCCTTTCTATAGAATATTAAATTCTAATAACACTAGGTGCATATCAATTTGTTGATAAAACCGAAATAAACAAGTATAATGTTGGATACACTTTACTACTAAGAAAATATAAGCGCTAATTATAAACCTTTGAGTCACTTTTATGAGATTGACTAATAACATGATAATAATGGTGGGTAGATAAGAGATAACATTTTCTTAGCTATTGTTTTGAGAATGATTAGTTGAAACCATTTATTCTGTGTATTTTAATACATATTCGTAGAAAACTTAGGGAATTTAATTATACTGAATTATGAAACTCCATTATTTTATGAAGAGAGATATAATATTTCAGGTTTCAAGTTAGTTATTATAATATTATAGGACACACCTCCTATGAAAGTCACGTCGGTAACCTAATAACAAAATGTGTTGGGGCAGAAAATTCTGCGTTAAGTTTATGCCACAAGAAGTACAAATACCAGGAAAACTGATATAATTCCAAATCTCTTGCCCACGTGCGCCTTCTATTATCAGGGCTGCTGTACCAAAAACTCACTGTTGAAGACCATAGTAATCGTTGAAAGTTAGATTTAAATGAAAGTTGTGTCATTATTCGTTGACTTGTAATTAATATAACACACACACTCATTGACAGACATGGCGGATGGAGAAACCTCTCTGAGGCCAACCCTTCCAACAGGGGATAATGCCAGATTAGTCTTATCTCCAGCAGGCAATGCTAAATAATAAATATTAATAATCCGCAATGAGATAACCTCGCCCTGATATCTCTAATCAGTTATATCACAGTAATTCGATTCACTGCAGCAATCAGTGTTTTCAGGTCCTTCATACTAATTGGTTGCTGAGTGTTTCAAATATAGCCGGTCATTTGAAAAAATAGTTTATATCAACATTTGGTAGGTTATAGAATTTAATAGGGTATCTCATCAACTAGGATATTTATAATTATATCAAAAATGAGTTACTATTATCCTAGGGAAAGTGCTACAAGCACCCCTATTATAATTCGAGCCGGATAATTATACAAAGAATGTCTAAGACTAAGACAGTTGGTCCTAAAGTTTATAAATGAAAGGGAATAAATACATTCGGCTAGCAACTCTTTATATGAAATTCTGAATGTGGAAAACATTAAAGTATATTTGCATTTATTGTAAATCATAATAATAAATTGACTTTATATAAAGTAAGTAGTTTTTAAGAAACAAAGTTTTATTTTACAGCAGTAACAACTTCTAGGAAATAAATATTTGTATTTTTCTTTCTTATTGTTTTATGCCATTCATCTATAAACAGGATCAAACATTTTTGGCCCAAAATCGGCTTGGTATAACGATGTTGGCGACAGATCTACAGTCCACGGCATGTACCTCAACTGTTATATTATAGCGTTTTAGCAGATTTCCCTTAAGGGAAATCAGCTATTGAGGTCGTACTCATGACGCGATTTTCGAAAAATTTCTTCAAATGTCCATCGATCCCACCCAGGAGATGACGAAAATGAGGTCCGTTCAAAACTATATATATATATATATATATATATATATATATATATATATATATATATATATATATATATATATATATTTGTCTGTTAACACTCTAGCGGTCGCAATTCTTGTTTAATCGTCACCAAACTCGGTATTTAATCGTTTTATGTAAAAAGAAAGATCAAGTTCGTTAACGGCTGAAATCGGACCAGTGGGAGGGGGGGTTTAGAGGGGGGATTTTCAAAAATTCGAAATATCTCCGTTATTATGCATCGGATCGAAATATTGTATAGAACCAATCTTATTGCAAATTACATTTACTATAAATATTGTTATATGCATTTAGTCTCTATCTTGAATATTAACCGAGATATTTGCATTTGTAATCTGCGTGTGGTCGGACTTTCCGCCGAGAGCTCTGGTGGCCGTTTCCATAACTATTCGTCCCTCGTGAATAGGTTTAGAGGTTAGGTTAACTGTTTTTTGGGGCTAGAAACTACTGGGTTATTACGACGTAAATAATGTTTTAGGTTTAGAGGTTTCTTACTACTACAGTTGTTATTCGGCAGATTTCTCTATTGTAAAACTTCACGTGGGAAATCTGCTTAGTTTACGCAGCCCCTGCGTGACGGACTTTTACTTAATTTAGTCCCGTAGGCAAAAGTCGGCGCGGGTCACATTGCACGCGTTTGATTATGTTTGAAGAAGGCAGACCAACATAATGTCTGACGTTTAGCTTTTCTCCCATTTTAGGTCGAAATCGACAACCGGGGAGGAGGGCGGATTGTTGGGGGGGGGGAGGCAAAAATAAAATAATTTCTCCGTACCTATTAGAGACAAAAAAGAAATTGTATGGGAATTTCTTTTTTTAACATCAAAAGACCTAAAAATACTGTTGACTCGAGGAGTCAGAAGATGTTTTTCACTTTCTACAAGTCTGCCCCTTTTTTCAGGGAATTCAGAAGAGATTCGTTATGGAAGAACACACTGACCGACAACCAAGTCAGAATTAAATGGAGAGAATTATTCATTGCTTTACAATTTGCATAATTGAGCATTAAAGTATAAATTTGATTATTTATAAAACTATATATTACAATATGTTGCCGTTATATAAATTTCTTTTTAGCAGATTTCCCTTAAGGGGAATCAGTTATTGGGGTTGTACACATGACGCGATTTTCGAAATTTTTCTTCAAATGTCCATCGATCCTACCCAGGAGATGACGAAAATGAGGTCCGTTCAAAACGGTGTATATATATATATATATATATATATATATATATATATATATATATATATATTTGTCTGTTACCGCTATAGCGGTCGCAATTTTTGTCTTATCGTTATCAAACTTGATATATAATTGTTTTATACAAAAAGAAAGATCAAGTTCGTTAATGGCTGACCAGGGGGGAGGGGCGGGAGTTTAGAGGGGGAGATTTTCGAAAATTCTGAATATATCTTATTATGCGTCGGATCGAAACATTGTATAGTACCAATCTTATTGCAAATATAATGTTCTATAAATGTTGTTATGTACATTTTTCACTATCTTCATTTTTTAGTTTTCGGTCTTCAGTAAAGCCCCGCTCCTACTCATCTCATATTTTCAATATTCTATTATGTTATGAATCACTTTATTTGAAGCTTAAATACCAAATATTGTTCTCATTGGACTATTAAGTTTTGAGATAAATGCAAATACGTGACGTATGTGGGAAATCTGCTTAGTTAACGCAGTCCCTGCGTGACTGACTTTTTGTTTTTTGGTTTGTTACCGTAAATATTTATTATTTTATTTAACTTCCAATTTACATTTATTTCCAATGTAAAAAAAAAATGTCACTCAAGCTTATGTAATTCTTTATATTGTATTGGTATTGTGTGGTTATGTATTTCTTTATATTGTAGAATTGTTAAATGTGGAAACGAAAATAAAATTTACTTTATTCATTCATTCAAAAGGTTTTATGACATTATTTTATGCTACGCTTCGCGATAAGGGGATATCATATATCTCTATCAAATGAAATAATTTTAAATGAAGTGCAGCAATCATTTTAAATATTTAATTTGATAAGAGCACAAGGAAGTCATGTGGTCCCAATAACAGATTTTGTTTCCCCAAATAAGTCGGATATAAGTTTATAAATCTGATCACGTCAATTAGGCAATAACAAGACGAGAAAGTTGGCTTCCATGTAGAAGTATATATCTGCCTATGTTTTCGCTTGAACTGCCGTAAGATCCATCAGTCGCTTGGAACAATAGTGGCCCATCTTTTGATCAGGTTTGTTTGACTGTGCAGAAGGAGAAAATAAAGGATTTGTAGATTCACTTAATACTTTCGTCAGTACAGATTTAGTAATTATCATTCTTACAATATATGTTTTTTGAAGTTGATGAGCCAGTAATTTATTTTTAACATTTTAATACAATAGAATAAGGTGTAAATTTAAATGTAAAACATTGGGACCTCCAGCTTCGCACGAGCCGGAAAATAACGCTTTGTGGAAAACATTTAATTCTATCGAGAAAAGCTTGAATTTCATGCTGGTTGTGTGTCTTTCAGCTAAGCTAATTAACCTAATTTTAGTTTGTGTGGTCTGAGCTGAAGCCTGTGGTTCTCAGAGCTTTGTCAAGTTTCGTACAGTAGAAACTCCAGATTTACTCTCAAGTGCTTCCTCTGAGACACTTTAGGACACCGCCTAAGCTTTAGAGACGAGAATTAAGGACCGAATTAATTATACAATTATTAACCTGACGCTAATAAATGCGTCCATGTACAAACAGGACTTAACTGCATTTTGGTCATAAGTTTCCTAGCTATTTAATATTTCATGGTGTGTCTGATTAATTTATTCTGAATGGTCTGACACTCCAAAAGCAACCTAAAATTGTCAGGAGGCTCAAATTTAAAGTCTAAATTCCTTGAAGAGGGGCTATATTGAATTATAGATTCCTTACTTAGGCTTAACTATTTTTCTACATCTTCCAAGTAATCCATATAATGTTTTGATAAGTTCATATTTTTCTACATTACCTAACGTTTTCCAAATGCCTAACGTCTTCATAGTACAGATAAATAAAAACCTCATCAGACAATAGTCCCAGAACGTTATGATGAAGCTTAATCCATTTCATTAAAAAAATAAGACAACCAGGGTTACATAAATCAATCAAACTCAATAAATCAAAATTCCATACTGAGAAATATAATAGAGCCCTTTATAAACTATCACTAAAAGTTTATTTTTTCATGCTTTCTAAGCTCTGTCTTCACTTCATTTTTATCATGTTCTTGGCCCCAAAATAACTTTTCTAAAACATTTTCTTAAAAGCGTATATTATATCATCTATTTAGTTATACTTATACAATTACTTATACAGAATAAATAAGGCATTGAAGTATTTGTTCGTTTTTTATTCATTCATTGTATTTTAAAACTTTAACAAGGGTTGCAGAGTTTGGGAATCTACCGCACTGTTTCTTATCGTCACCATACGCAATGTCACCCTTATGTTTTTGGATTACGATCAATTCTGTTATGTTCCCAATACAAATAATCGTTATCCAAAGACTAGGAACTAAAGTTATAATAGTATTTATTGCACTGTTAAAGTTGGCTTAACAGAGTGTACAATTTTGAACAATTGACTAAACATTTTGTTTCTCGAAATAGGATATTTGATATTGCATAAAAGGTTAAAAGCTGGTTTTAACTCTTTGAAAAATGTACAGAAATAATCAAAATTCAGATGCTACATATTCCGGGTAAATAATAGGAATTTATCTCGTGATGATCAGACTAAATACATTTTTTTTAAACGATCTTAGCAAAAAGTGGGTTGTAATATGCAGGAATGATGTCCCTATTAGTCTTAATAGCACAAACCGGATGTTAATAAACTACGTTTAAAACATAGAAACTTATAACAGTATAGTAGAATTTCGACTTTCTTACGAATTCTCTTGGGACGTTGTCACATTATTCTCTGTCGTATGAGTACTGTGGTATTTTAATCGTCCAAAATATACAGAAAAGGGGCGTCGGTGGCTATGCGTGATAAGGCGTCTGCTACAACCCAAGGGAGAACATTAGTTCACAAGTTCACTAGCAGAGCGCGCTAAAGTCGCTGTGCTTATGGACCAGCGGGAGTCTAAGGATATACGTTTGACAGCTTCTAGAGATGACTAACGATTGGGAGTCTCTTAGATCCCGCCCACAGGCAGGCTGACCACGGGGGCACAATGCAATCAGTTTACTGGAGCTCATTCCAGGTCCTCCTCGGATAAGCGGGGTTGTACCTCAATTCGGTCACTCTCTACGAAAGACTTGGACCTCAAATCCCTCTGGTCTTACTCGGGGCGGCTAAACATCTATAATGCCAATCGAAAAAAAATTAAGTTTTTAGGAGACATCCAGTCATTCACTTGGATGATACTATTTGTGAATACACAAACACTATTAGTGAAAAGTAGTGTTTTTGGGACATGGTATGAAGTTTCAATATTGCACTGATGCTATCTAAATTATGATGTCTAAACAACCAAATGAAATAATTTATCCACCTGCTCAGATACAACACTATGTGCCCCGGCAACTGCTACTTTTTCAACTCCTTTAATGAAAACCCTGTGAAGTGTTATGATTAGATTGTGTATGTAATGAAGAAAAGTAAATTTATTTTCCAGTAAAGATTTGATTATGTATTTCTTGTGTTTTACAAAAAATATGCGCTGACGACATACTTTATTGATATAACCGAAGTAGGTTGGCTGATATTCAGCTAGACATCGGTTAGAAGTGCACGTTAAACATTATCTTTGTGCATCTAGATGAAAAATCAGTACGTCTCAAATATGATTAATTATGACGAATATTGTTTAATTCATAAAATAAATAATGCATTCTCGTATAATTTTCATCATAGCAAATACAATAGTTTCCCTCACCAATGTATCTTTTAGGGGCTGTTTGTGAGTAGCCATCTGCGCTAGAGAGAGGATGAAGTGAGTTTGATGGATACAGACCATGGCCTGGGTGTGTACCTCGCTCAATATTGCCTACCCACCGCCTCTCTCCTCCTTTGCCTCTCTTCGGCTGGGATTATTCTTCTTTTGCGGTCATTGCTCTGAAAAATGAGATCCCATACCAAATTTACCACCCTACACCTTTCACCTACCATCCCTCTCCCTGTATACGTACCCGCTTTATTCGGCTTTTATCCCCGGCTCTCCCGCTATATCCCGGACCAGTAATTTTATACTCAGTCAATCTTCTTTAAGAGGGGCCCCTCAAAGGCGACTACCCCCCCCCCCCAACCTCTCTGATGTAAATATGAAACAAGCAAGGGCAGCATCTTTCGGAATCTCTTTCTCTCTGCTCTCGCTGTTTTATGGAAGTACCTGCTGTTGCTGCTAAAATAAACTTAAACTGAACTAAAATCAATGAAATACTCCCTGTTGCTTAGAAAAAGTCTGTGAATGAGGAGCTGCGCAAACTAAGCAGGTTTCTCACCTACTACAATACCATATTGATATTTATCTCCAATTCTCTCATAATGCGAAGCTTAAGTAAACAGGACTTAAAATTTCATCCGAAAATTTGATGATTATTGATGAGTAGATTTGGAAGTCATGAAAGGCAGAAATCAATGAAGTACAAAAAGCTTGGTTAATATCCATGTAAGTTATTTAATCGCAACTAGACGATTTGGTTCAAAATTTAACAATCAATTAAAATCAATATAATAGAAAAATAACAAAAACTGTATCAACAATAAACAAAAATTAAACAAAATAAATGAATATTAAATAAAATTAATAAAAACCACAAATATTATAATATACTAGAAGTTTTACATTAGACTATTATTAAAGGTAAATATATCTATGTAAGTGAAAAAAAGTATAAAAAAGCAATTGCAGTGCATTAAATTACCAATAGGATTGATGATATAAGATTTTTCTATCAGAGGCCTAACAGTTTAGGATATATTTATTGGCTTATTGTTAATGGAAATATATGGATGCATTAAAGTTTCATAACTAAAAAATATTGCAGAGAGAGAAAAAAATGTTTCGTTGAATATTTTGTGTGGCACGCAAGTATTTGTCCCCACCAAATTAAATTTGACGAAACAAAAGTTTTACACAGGGAGGACCACCTCGGTAAAAGATTAGTCCTTGAAGCCCTAGAAATAAATAAGAGGACAAATACTATAAACGGCGTGGAAGGTGTTATACTTTCAGAAACGTGGAAAGCCATACTAAAATAAAATAAAAAACTCCATTCAAATCAAATTTATGCCTGACGAAGATGGACGCAGTTCTATCGAAAATTTGCAGAACAAAAATTCCAATCACTGGAGCAGATAGCCGAAATCCTCACAATGCCAATATATATATATATTATGCAGTGGTTTATCTAAAATTGATAATTTGTGCACATGATATAGATGTTCAAGTTATTATGTACAAAGTATAAAAGCAATATTTTATATTACAGCGAAAGCATGAGGGTTTTTTATTTATTTTAAAAACACAATGAAAAAATAAAGCTCGTAAGTAATTTATGCTTACATGAAGAAAATGTATTGCGCTCAAGTTAATCCGGAAAACGGATATACATTTAATTAACAACAAATTTAAACCATAATTGGATTTGTCTTTTCTTATTATGCTTAATTTAGTTGAATGAAAACAGCTCCATTAGTATTTCTTGGCAGTAAATGAGAAACATTGAATGATCTACTAAAAATAATCAACCCAGAGTAACAGTGGTAAAAGACGAAAAGAATGATTTCTGGAAATCATGATTAAGCCAAGGAGTAAAGATGTTCCCATTATTTATAACCAGCTGGAAATCTTCTCATCGTTATTTATGTAAATGTTATACTTCTTTTCTTTCAACATTAGTACCCCTGAATTATTTATTTTAATTGTGGAATGTTTTGTATATTAATTGGAGGAAGATTTTTTATATACTTTATATAATTTAATTAAATTGGTTAGCAGTTACTGTTAATAGAGGAAGTGATGATTTCTAGTATACTAACAATATTGCTTTACAGTCAATGTTTTGGCGGTTGGTCAACTAAGAAAAAGTTAATAAAAGTTAATATTTTTAAAGCTATTTCGTTGAGGATTTTCCATGGGTATGTATAGCGACACTGTGTCTATGTTTTATAATTGTGTCTTTATTTGAAGAGTATCTGAAAGGGACCCTTGTGGCTTGAAACATGCAGAGTATCAAAACAATATAGAGATTTAAGATCAGGATTTCTGACATTTTCCCATTTAGGTTACGCTCGTGGCGCGATTTTCAAAAACATTCTTTAAATGCCAATTTATCCTACCTAGGACGAATACGAACAAGAGGTCTGTTCAAAATTTTATATATATGGATGGCATTGAAGACCTTTAAAATTATTGTCATACCTCTCGGTGGAGACCGTCGTCACTGGCTGATGGTTGAGTACCGCTGGCAAGCGCTTTCGATGCGATGGCATCATCTTCAAGCCTGTCAATAGTTGTACTGAGTTGGTTGTCCGTTAGTCAGTGGGTTTTATGCTCTGTTCACCGTATTAGTTGTTTACGTTTAGTCCAGATCTGTTTACTTACCACTAAGATCTGTCAAACGAGGGATGTTGATGTTCAGGTTACTAGTAGGATTTGTATAGGAAGTAGAGAATATATGATGAGATGAGATCAGTAGTGCAATGAAATTGACATTGCATTACATAAGCCATTATAAATGACCATATATTTTATATCCTGAGTATTCCCAGCACCGAGCACATTAAGATTATTATTTATGAATGCTTAAATGTATTATGTTTAACCTTTAAATAAGAATTATATCCAATTTGGAGTTAACTCACCATTTGCTCTAGCATTTTCATAGATATCGCCAATGGATTTTGTATAGATTACGCCGATGGATTTTGTATAGATAACGCAACAGTAGTTTGTAATGACTGTACGTGGGAAATCTGCTCAGTTTACGAAGCCACTGCGTGACGGACGTTTTTTTTACCCAGCTCGTTATCATGAATTCTACTAATGACTCTGTGTCATTAGAAAAATTATTAAAGGAAAATATGTATAAAATCCAAGCCAACTTACTGACACATGCTATACAGCCTTTGACATTTACCTCTATCCATCCATTTAAATAAATCAAGATGACAGAAATAGACGATAGAGATGGTTGGCTGACATTGTAGGTTGAGGGTATCATAACATCTCTGGTATACTAAACCCACATACACAGGCACCTAATTAATTTCAATTTAGCACACCCACATCACATCAAACCCAACATCGACATTACCTTTGTGCGTAAGTCAATAATCATGTCTCATTATTTATTTTCATAAGACAATACAATAGGATTAATTTATATATTTAGATCTCCGCTACAAAAGACAGTGAGCTCACATGCAGACCAAAAAATAAAATTAAACAAAATACCGAGAAAACTAAAGAAACCATACAAAAATAACATTAAAACGAAACTAAAAAAAATATGAAACGGATATATACATTTGAAATATTATCAATTAAATTCACTAGGGAACTACATAAAAAATGAACAGTAAACTAATAAGTAAATTAACATAAAGAGTAAAAAATTAAAGTTACGATAATAGATTACGAGTAAATAAATAATGGGAAATTAATAAACCAACTAATGTCATTGTTTGCAGTAAGTCAGAGTTTGTTAGCAATGAAGTCGCAATGTAGTAAGTATGACTTCGTCACGTATTGTTTTAGGTTCGAATACCACGGCTTCACTGAATATTTAACTTCTCTTAGTTTACTACTAGAGTTCAGCCATTTACCTTTTCATATGATAAGTATTTCTTTTTTTGTTACTTTGCATAAGTTCTGCTACGGTTACTAAGGTCATGTCAATGGTGTTTTTCCTTGTGGCTAGTTTGACGTGTTTGTCTACTATAGTATTTTGGCGTATGTTCTCATGATCGGGAACCCATAACATAGTTATATTTACATGTTTAAGCCTGTAAATATGAGCGGAGAATTCGGACTTCTGATGGTATTTTAAATGTTCCTTAGTGAAAGTAATGAGCCTATTGAATCTGTGCCGAGTAAGACATTTTACGTAACATTTGGCTCAATATTATAAAGAGCGAGTATTATTGCATTGTTGGTTTCCTGTAAAAAAAAATTTGTCCCGAGGGAGGTTAAATTTGTACACATGATTGTCGATGACCTGTTCTACTGTCAGTTTTGAAGCCCTCTGTATAGCCCTATAGTGTATATGTTACTGTAAAACCCCGGTGTGTGGAAAATCCTAAGATTTACCGGCAACTCTTAGGATTTACCAGAAGCGTTGGTAAATGTCCGATTTTATCTTTCAAGTCGGACTTTAGCCAGTAAATCATAAGATTTCCCAAGAGGCTTGGTAAAAGCTAGAATTATCACAATCAGGATGCGTTTTTTGGACTTTTACCAACAGATTTTGGTAAATCCTAACATTTCCCAGCGTCTGCCGGTAAAAGCTGGAATAAGGTTATTTCTAAATGAAAATTTTAGAACAAGTTTTATTATTATTTGTTACAGCATGGGAGAAAATTGTGGAACTTTGAATTGCACTTCATATTAGCTAATGAGGTCCTAATCTCGCATGACATACCTAGAGTGGCGGGTTCGAATCCCGCCCTGGGCAGTAGAAATTTATTTAATGACGGACACATTAAATAAACTCCTTATTCCCACCCTGGCTAGAAAAGGATGGTAACCGGTAGATAACCCGTCCCGATTAGCCTAGTAGCATAATGTGGACGTAAAACCCCCCCAAAAAACCCTGAATTTTAATATAAAACAAGATTATATTCATTCATATGCATAAATAATTTTTTTTTTATTTTTATTTTTAGCAGATTTCTCTTAAAGGGATACCGAATTGATTTCGTATTTCAGCTCTAACGTAAACAGTCGAGTAACATGAGTTTTTCCTACTTATTATTTTCAACTGTATTGTTTGTTTTTTCAGGAATGGGCGTTTCTGAGAACAGTGGCATTCATAAGAATTAATATGTTTTCTTCGCCATGCTCTTTCAAGACACCTTTGAGCTTTCTTACTCAGTTATGCTTTGGCAGGTTATTTAGAGAGCCATCCAATATTGCTAGTCTACCTAAGCATTTCCGAGGGGTTCTGATAATTGGAATTTCTAGGAGCTTCGCTAATCAATGAAGAGCTTTGCTAGCTTGAACACATCAACTTTGAGGTGCACGAGACCATATTCGAGCAGAACCATATATCTTGGAGTATTTCGACTCAGAAGTTTTCAACCAAGGATATATTGGCTTAAATATATAACATAAATCCCTTGTATTCCGACAATATCAAGAGATTTTGAGACCCACTTTCAGCTAGTTTCATATGTTAACAATTGAGGTCAGTGTGGTTTCAACGAACATTGGTACGTACTTTTGTTTTTGGGTGTAACTTCCAGTTTTTCTCGAATTATTGTTGTGTCCTATATTCTTGTGAATATATCTTAAGGTCCATAGCGTGAGTTTAGAGTTAATCTTGGGATTGATTGTGTGACAACGAGCAATAAAAAATTAATTTATTTTAAAATGTGAATTTTTTTTTTTACCAAGAGAATTCAGATAAATTTTGACAATTGTTCTTTGAAGTTTTGGCAGTTGTCACAACGTTTAGTGATTCGGCCTATGTACAAATCCTTATAAGACCACCATAAATGAACCCCGGCATATGAATTTCACGAGACCTTTAAGTGTTACGTCTGAACTTTGGCTCAGACATTGAGTGACTTAAATTTTCAATTGCATTAGGCAATTTCGCTTCAAATCTCAATTAATATGGACTTAATTGTGCAGAGGAAGTTGCATTTCCACAGACAATGGTCCAAAGGTATGCGATAGAATTTTAAAAGATTTCCCTCATGGGAAATCAGCTATTGAAGTTGTACTCATGATGGGATTTTTGAAAAATGTCTTCAATCGCCCATTACTCGTACCTAGGAGAAGACAAAAATAATTTCCGTTCAAATTTTTTTTTATATATATATGTACGTTTTATGTAAAAAAGAAGATCATGCTAGTTAAAGGCGAAAATCGGACCAGTGGGAGGGAGAGTTTAGAGGTGGGGAACTTCGAAAATTCTCAATATCTCCGTTATTAATCGTCGGATCGAAAAATTGTGTAGAACCAATCTTATTGGAAATGTAATGTTTTATAAATGTTGAATGTACGTTTTTTTTCACTATGTTCATTAACATTCTGCCACTATAAAAAGTCCGTCACGCAGGGGCTAAACTAAGCAGATTTTCCACGTGAAGTTTTACAGTCGAGAAATCTGCCTAATAACATCTGTAGTAGGAAGGGATCTATAACCTATTCACGAGGGACGAACAGTTTATGGAAACGGCCGCCAGAGCTCTTGGCGGATAGTCCCGAACATAGCCCTCCTCCCGACCACGCACATAATACAAATGCAAATATCTCGGTTAATATTCAGGATACAGAATAAATGTATAGAACAATATTCATAGTAAATTTAATTTGCAATAAGATATAAGATAAGATTGATTCTATACAAGTTTTCGATTTGATGCATAATAACAGAGATATTTTGAATTTTCAAAAATCCCCCTCTATATCCCACTGGTCCGACTTCAGCAATTAACGAACTTGATCTTCCTTTTTATATAAAACGATTAAATGCCGAGTTTGGTAACGATCAAGCAAGGCAAACGATTGCACCGCTAGAGCGTTAGCAGACAAATATATATATAATTCTGAATGGACCTCATTTTTGTCATCTCCTGGGTAGGATCGATGGACATTTGAAGAAATTTTTCGAAACTCGCGTCATGAGTACTACCTCAATTGCTGATTTCCCTTAAGGGCCAATCCCACGTGCCAGCAGAGCAAGGCGAAGGCTCATTATAAATACAGTTCCATTGTCGTACCAGTTACAGCTAATTAGAAAGTTTATATTGGGCATTGAAGAATGTTTTTCTAACAATTTTGGCAAGTAAAATGTTGTTGTGGGCCTTAAGTAAATTCCCACTCCTACTCATGTCATATCAACCATAAGCTGTTATATTATGAAGCATTTTATCTGAAGCCTAAATACCAAATGGTCTCATTGAACCTTGACTTTTTTAGATAATACGTGCGTGAAGGACTTTTTTTATTGCCCAACATGTTTGTGAAATCTGAAGTCCAATTAATCCAAACATTCTCCTACTCTAAAGCGGGTTTACGCCCAGCCAACGCGTCAGCAGGGGAAGATAGAAGGCTCATTATAAATGCAGTTCCATTGCCGTGCCTGCTAAATTGGGGAATGTTTTTCTAATGATTTTGGCCAGCTCAAATGTTCCTATGACCTTCCTCTGTGGCCAATGAAAAAATTCCGTCACGCAGGGGCTGCGTAAACTAAGCAGATTTCCCATGTGAAGTTTTACAATAGAGAAATCTGCATACTGGTAACACAATACCACCGTGATTAAATACAAACGGTAATGAGAAATCTTTCAGTTAGTTAAAATAAATTCCCAACTGAAACGGCTTCTGAATTGTAAGAATAATTTATATTTTAATAACTCAAATTTTAGTAGTCCAAGAACTAAAGAAGGGGGGGGGCGGATGAACAGAACGTATTTGCATAAATCTCACAAAGTAACGAAGGTAAGGTAAGGTTAGAAACGACAGGTAAGGTTAGAAGAAGCTTCCACCTGAGCCGAGAAATGACGGAAATGGCCGACCTAATCCGAACTATACCCGACCACAGACTTCATAAAAATGCAAATATCTCGGTTAATATTCAAGATAGAGAATAAATGTATATAATAATATTTATAGTAAATTTAATTTGCAATAAGATTGCTTTTATACAATTTTTCAATCCGATGCATAATAACGGAGATATTTCGAATTTTCGAAAATCCTTCCTTAAACCCCCCTCCCTCTGGTCCGATTTCAGCCATTAACGAACTTGATCGGCCTTTTTACATAAAACGGTTAAATATTCAGTATCGTTACGATCAAACAAAAATTGCGACCGCTAGAGCGTTAACAGACATATATATATATATATATATATATATATATATATATATATATATATATATATATATATATATATAATTTTGAGCGGACCTCATTTTCGTCATCTCCTGGGTAGGATCGATGGACATTTGAAGAACTTTTTTGAAAATCGCGTCATAAGTACGACCTCAATAGCTGATTTCCCTTAAGGAAAATCTGCTAAAATGAGGACACTTATTAGCAGCTGGCAGACAGATACAACAGCTGAGCAGTATCATCCAAATATGTATACGGGAGATAGAATCATTGCGGTGTTTTTCACTCGTCAGATTGACTAATTACGAACAGCTAATAGCTTTTCTTAATAAGCCTTTTGTATGAAAGCAAGTGAGTACTAAATGGAGATACTTAGCCAGGGAGTTTGTTCCCTCCGCTGCTTAACGTGTTAGGTGTAAAGATCCTTTATTACAAAGTAAAGTTTGAAAGGGAAGTATAAGTAAGTAAGCCGCTACAATCCTCATTAGTAGCGGCCCGCTCCGCTAGATGCCGCCAGGTCTCAGCCATTCAACAAACCCTTTTATTTGTGTTTTATACCAACTCTTCTATAACTTTATCTTTGTACGTACTGCTTTGGCACACTTGTTAATTAGGCCAAAGGAAATACCTGTGTGTTTCTGCTCTTATCGTATGAGCACAAACGAATACCCAACTTCCCTAATATTTGATACAACATACAATTAATCACGCCTTCGCTATTTGGCATAATAAATACCTTACTGTTGGACATAACTCCAAAATATACAGACTCATTAATGATTATGACCTCTTCATACATCTGGCAGGGTCAACAAATATCATTTAATAACTTCTTTAGTGAGCCCCATTTTTGTTCACAATGAATTGCTAAGCCATGCTAAAACTAATTCAAGCAAGCTTTCGTAAAAGATTACGACCTTGTAACTGACTCCAAGGCGATAGAGTTCACTCACAAGAGCAGTTGTTATCAAAGAAATACAGTAGCATTACCTTTATGCGGGACACTAACAATACCATGGGCATCAAGTGATCACATCAGCTGATTTAGATAGACACGTCACTAATGAAGTGTTGTGTAAAATATTTATATAAAACAAATAAATTGTATAAAAACTGTGTGTCATTAGCCTACAAATTCAAGTAATGTTCTATTACGGGGTATGTAGGAAATAAATTAACTCTCTGAAGAGCTATGTCATTGAGGAAATAAATAAATAAACAAATATATATATATATATATATATATATATATATATATATATATATATATATATATGTTACTGTAAAACCCCGAAGTGTGGTAAATGTCAGGAGGACTTGCCGGTATATCCTAGGATTTACGAAGAGCACTGGTTAAAGTCCGAAATCTAAATGAAATTCAAGCACTACCGCTTGGTAGTTGGTCAATCCCGGATTTACCGTCTGGCTTAGTAAATGCCCGAAAAACATTAAATAAATGTGAGATTTCGTACTTTTACCAATGCTGTTTGGTAAATGTTCGGATTTGCTAAGGCTCATGGGTAAATGTCCAGTAAAGAGGAGTGGGGACAGGGATACCTCAGGTCAGCACCCCAGCCTTGGAAGCACACAAACCCCTTCGCCAAGCAGCAAGGGAAGGTCTTGAATCACAGGCCAAGAAAATGGAAAAAAACGACGAAAGGAAAATTCCCAGATCCCGAAGTTGGCCAGAACGTGAGGATCGAAATTCCTGATGTTGGCTGATCTAAAATCTACGCCAAAAGCATAATTGCAGTGATAGTCAAAAAAGAAGATGGTTTCTACCAACTCGGAACTTCATCAGGAAAATTGTATACATTATATTCGCGTAATCAGTTTACAATTTGCATCGGGATTTTCATGTCTCCTGACGAAGTGCCCGACGAAGAGATAAGCCTTCGCACCGCATTTCAACAGTCATTGGTTGGTGACCAGGGTTTCAAAAAATGCAACTGCTTAAAAACATATTCAAATAAGAAATGCTTGTGCAAGTTAGCTAATATGAAGTCCAATTCAATGTGCCATAATTCTCTCCCATGCTTTAACAAATAAGAATGAAACTTATTCTAAAATTTTCATTTCAAATAACTTTATTCCAACTCTTACCGACAGCCGCTGGGAAATGTTAGGATTTACCAAAATCTGTTGGTAAAAGTCCGAAAGACGCATCCTGCTTGAGATAATTCTAGCTTTTACCGAGCCTCTTGGGAAATCCTAAGATTTACTGGATTTGAAAGATAAAATTGGACACTTACCAACGCTTGTTGTAAATCTTAAGATTTACCGTTAAATTTTAGGATTTACCACACTCTGGGGTTTTACAGTAACATATATATATATATATATATATATATATATATATATAATTTGCATAGATAATCTTAAGAAGTCACTCTAATAATAAAATGGAATGGGCCCTGAGACTAGCTGAGAAAATGGAAAAAGGGTTGGTGAAGAGGACTTAGGGTAAAGAGGAGGATAGCTAGATAAAGACGTCCGTTGCAGCTTAGGGTTTGGGATTATGGCAGATTTCCTAGAGTGTGCGGATTACGACGGCTGTCCGCGGATAATCTCCCAGGCGTAGGCCCAGTCAGCACAGAATTAGGCTAAATGATAATTTAACCGATTCCCAATTTGGTGGCCGAGGCTTATCGCAGTCCCTCACTCCTCCACATCTCATCTACATAATATAAGTATAGTCTACATTAAACCTTCGACCAATGTTCTTTGCAAATCTCCCTAAGCGAAATTCTATGTCTTGCCCCATTTAGGGGACGTTGACCGACCCTTACAGTCTCCAACCTAGTTCAAATATTGGTTTGTGAGTAAGCGAAACTCGGCATGGATGTCTTGCAACATTATGGCCGTGTTTGCAAAAAAGGTATGGACGAAAACCGGAAGAAAGTAATTGCGAATGCCAGGTCTGCACAGACTAATAAGTCCATCACGCAGGGGTTTTTTATTTTATATTTTTATGCATCTAATTTTTATATTTATTTTAATTGCTCCAACCTTGTTGTTATCTTAATGGTTATTTTAATAAGCTTTATGTTAGATGTTTATCTTCTTTTCTTCTTTGGATTCAATTTTAATATTTATTTGTATAGCTTTAACCTTGTTGCTATTTTAATAATTTATATTTCTAATGTTTACATTAAGTGATATAATTTTAATATATATATATATATATATATATATATATATAGTTTTTTTTTTTTTTTTTTTTTTTTTTTTGAAAAGTTTTTTAGTCTAGCTTTAAGCCTAATGCTGTCATTTAATAGTTAATTAGATATGTAGTCCATAAGTTTAATGTAATTGGTAATAACATAACTCTTCTTCTTAGTGTTTATCAATGAGTCGAAATGGTTTCTGTGATACCGGCGAGTAGGTGTAAATGCATATGGCCGAAACCCCCCCCCCTTAAAAAAGAAAAAAAAAAAAAAAAAAAAAGAAGGAAAGGGGGAAAAAGAAAAAAAAAACATTTAAAAGGAAAAAAGATAAAAAAAAAGAGGGGGTTGGAAAAAAAATATATATATAATGTTAAAAATAATGTATATATATATATATATATATATATATATATATATATATATATATATATATATATATATGCATATTAATATATAATAAAAGTCGGTCTAGCATGCGTGTGCCTGGGACTTCCCATGACTGGGGAACTCAAATACAGTATGAAGAGTGTTGGGCATTGATAACCATGAAGTTTTTTGCCCAAAACAAAACAAACAAACAAACGCAGGGGTTGCGTAAACAAAGCAGATACCCCCTTTGCTACTATGAAACGCTAGTAAGGTCATCTCACCATAAGACCTCTATTTCTAAGTAAAACATAGACGAAATGAAGTGGGGGTTTACTGAAGACTGAAAACAAGAAAGTATGTCAGAAATGGCCTGCACAAGCAAAAAGGGTTGTGTAAACGTAAGTTCTCTTTTTCTAAGTAAAATATTGTTGAAAAGAATTGCGGGATAAGTTCCTGATTATTTTGTCAACGAAAAAATTAATAGAGCCACAATTAAAGCTACAATCAACCATTTAACAAAATCGGTTCTATATTAATTTTCGATTCGCCTCATAAAGCGGAGATATTTTCAGTTTTCGGATTCCCCTCTCTAGCGCCCACCCCCGAATTCCTGTTCGGATTTCAGACATTAACTAATATAATATGTAGAGTTGAATGAATCAGTCAAATGACAGGTATGGTATTGATCAAATAAACATTTTAGAGTGTCAAAACCGCAAAATACAAATTGATGGCGTTATCACACTGCCAACTTGCAGACATCTCGGATATTTTTTAATTTATTTATTTACGTCCATTTTATGATACTATGGCTAATTTGTAGGAGTTATCTACGGGTTACCACCATTTTCTAGCCAGGGTGGATATAAGGAATTTATTTAATGAGTCCCTCACTAAATAAATTCCTATTGCCCAGGGCGGGAATCGTCCTCGTCACTCTAGGTTTACCATGTGAGACTAAGACCAACACCTTAACTCACACGGCCTACCTCTCTCCCGGTTAATAATGGTCCAAAAAAAACAATATTTTCCATTTAAGTGGCGAATAAGACGTTTTATGATATATTGGATTGTTATTGGCGTGTGTTGGCTATAAGAGGGTTTACTTACGTCTTAAAATTATAATATGCATTGAAAAAGGCATTCAGCAACGTTGCATAGAAAATTCAATATGCAGTCAAATTGGTTATAAACAATAATTTGATCTAATTTAAAACTTGGTTTTGACTCTGGTTGTTTTATTTATCAAATTTTTAAACATTCTGTCGTATCCTGAGCCAGTTATTTATTATAATCAGTTTGTTTGCAAATGTAATGAGAAGATCCATCTGGTTGTTATTAAATTTTAGATCCCCTTACTCGCTGGGGTACCAGGGGGTTAATTTTTTTAATTGCTCCCACTTATCGTTAGTACAACTAAAAACATTTTTCTAATTACACTTCTACATTAGGAATCCGGGTGAACCAATAGTCTCCAGGTATTTTCTGAATGCGCCCAAATACTGGTTTGGCAAGTTTTTTTGCTTAGAAGCGTTTTTATAGAATCTTATAACAAAATCATTACGCTTTATGGGGAAATGAATTACCTCACATGAGCCACCATAGACAGTTCTTGCGTATACAATTACAAAAAAGGAGCATCCAAGGACTCAAGGGCCTGGTTTGTTGAAGAAATTGGCGTTGCATTCTTTTAAAATTGGAGCAAACCCTTCTTCTTCGTCAGTACTACCACTTGATGCTTACGAAATAAAATTGCATTTTTCCCCATCATATATTAACATAAAATAATAGGATAAGTCAAATATTTTTGTTCCTATAACAAATATTCTAATATGATGTAAATCAGTTTCGATATGCATTATTGAATAGCATTTATACTTATACATTGGTTATAAAATTTTCTCAGTTGATAGGAATGGTGGCAAAGGTCTACCAGCTATAGATTGGCGTGGAGAAGAAACACACGGCTCCTCAAAAGCTGTGGTGTTACTATGAGGATTAAAAAAGTCCGTCACGCAGGGGCTGCGTAAACTAAGCAGATTTCCCACGTGAAGTTTTACAATAGAGAAATCTGCCTAATAACAACTGTAGTAGTAAGAAACCTCTAAACCTAAAACATTATTTAGGGCGTAATAACCCAGTAGTTTATAGCCCCAAAAAACAGTTAACCTAACCTCTAAACCTATTCACGAGGGACGAATAGTTATAGAAACGGCCGCCAGAGCTCTCGGCGGAAAGTCCGAACATAGCCTACTGGCGACCACACGCAGAATACAAATACAAATATCTCGGTTAATATTCAAGATACAGAATAAATGTATAGAACAATATTTATAGTAAATTTAATTTGCAATAAGATTGGTTCTATACAATTTTTCGATCCGATGCATAATAACGGAGATATTTCGAATTTTTGAAAATCCCCCCTCTAAACCCCCCCTCCCACTGGTCCGATTTCAGCCGTTAACGAACTTGATCTTCCTTTTTACATGAAACGATTAAATACCGAGTTTGGTGACGATTAAACAAAAAATTGCGACCGCTAGAGTGTTAACAGACAAATATATATATAGTTTTGAACGGACCTCATTTTCGTCATCTCCTGGGTAGGATCGATGGACATTTGAAGAAATTTTTCGAAAATCGCGTTATGAGTACGACCTCAATAGCTGATTTCCCTTAAGGGAAATCTGCTAAAAGTTAGCTCTTACCCAATAGAAAAGTTACTATAAAATCCATTAGTAAGTTTTCAATGGCAACGTCTCTTAAAAAGGATAGTGCAGCCATTTTTAATATTTTTGTTATGAGAATATTACAAAGTCTGTTACAATCAAATTAGCTTTTGAATGTACTTAAGAGTTTTCAATTAAAGTTAACATATTAGAAGTCGAAATTATTTCTCAACTTCCATTTATAGTCGAAGAAGTGAGACATACTCCATATTACCAAACTGGCTTATGGCCAGAATATAAATCTGCAACTCCTTTCCCTAACTTTTTAGAATATGTTGTCCTATTAAATTCGTACAATCTATGTTGCAGAAGTAAATAAATATTTGTTTGAGCTGTTGCTTTTACGTATAATAAACTTTACTGAACTGAAGGTAATTTAAACAGATATTAATGACGAAAAAAATAATGTACACGCATATATGCTTATATTTCTGTGTATACGTTTGAGAATATAAAGCTACTCCGATTAATAAATAAAATACCTTAAAAACCCCTTTTTATCCGCCTTTAAGAAAATAATGCTTAAAAAAGAGTTGGAGGAATTCTGTGCAGGTTACCCAAGGCTTTTTTCCCTAGAAAGGTGGGCCCTAAGTGATTTTATTTAGTGAGTCCATTGCCAAATAAAATGCCATGCCTAAATAAAATTTTACTTATCCGGATTCCTGAATATCATTTATAATCATGTTTGTTTCATTCCTTTGAATACATAATAACACAGACGTTTAACTTGTCAAGGTGGTGAAATTCAGCGATAAGAAAGATGAATAACTTGATTCACAACCACGAAAACTTCTTAGAATCCTTATTTAGAAAGGTATTCTTAGAATCATTGTAAAGAAAAGAGTTTCGTGCTTTTTAAAAAAGAAATATTATCAGTCCAGAATTCGGATTTAATTCTTCACAAACGCAGGGATCGCTCCTCCTTAAAAACGAATATTTTTCCAGGCCGGTATCTCCGTATGCCGAGAACAAATAAAAATATTTTCTACAAAAAGCCCTTCCATGAATATCATTATCATTCATTAATATCATGAGCAATGCCGGATATAGCAGCTAGCTAATATGTGAATATGGTCAAATCCCACGCTCAACTTATCGGAGGACAGTTCTACTTTCAGGCTAGACACTAATGAATATGAAGCACTCCAAATGGTGATATCCAAAGCCTCACCATCGACTATAAAACTGTACAATCGACTATGAAATGGCTCACCTAGGACTTCAAAGCTGTGAAAAATCTATGCATTGGCTCATCTCGAACTTCAAAGCTGTGCAAAACTCTATTCATTGGCTCATCTCGAACTTCAAAGCTGTGCAAAAATCTATGCATTGGCTCACCTCGGACTACAATGCTGTTCAAAAGCCTATGCACTGGCTCACCTTGGACTACAATGCTGTTCAAAAATCTTTGCATTGGGTCACCTCGGACTACAATGCTGTGCAAAAGCCTATGCACTGGCTCACCTTGGACTACAATGCTGTGCAAAAGCCTATGCACTGGCTCACCTCGGACTACAATGCTGTGCAAAAGCCTATGCACTGGCTCACCTAGGACTACAATTATGTGCACAAGTCTATGCGTTTCCTCACCTCGGACTACAATTTTGTGCAAAAATCTTTGCATTGGGTCACCTTGGACTACAATGCTGTGCAAAAGCCTATGCACTGGCTTACCTTGGACTACAATGGTGTGCAAAAGCCTATGCACTGGCTCACCTTGGACTACAATGCTGTGCAAAAGCCTATGCATTGGCTCACCTTGGACTACAATGGTGTGCAAAAGCCTATGCACTGGCTCACCTCGGACTACAATGCTGTTCAAAACCCTACGCACTTGCTCTCCTCGGACTACAATGCTGTGCAAAAGCCTATGCACTGGCTCACCTTGGACTACAATGCTGTGCAAAAGCCTATGCACTGGCTCACCTCGGACTACAATGCTGTGCAAAAGCCTATGCACTGGCTCACCTCGGACTACAATTTTGTGCAAAAATCTATGCGTTTCCTCACCTCGGTCTAGAATGCTGTGCAAAAATCTATGCATTGGCTCACCTCGGACTACAATGCTGTCCAAAAATCTATGCATTGGCTCACCTCGGACTACAATGCTGTCCAAAAATCTATGCATTGGCTCACCTCGGACTACAATGCTGTCCAAAAATCTATGCATTGGCTCACCTCGGACTACAATGCTGTGCAAAAATCTATGCATTGGCTCACCTCGGACTACAATGCTGTTCAAAAATCTATTTATTATCTCACCTCGGACTACATTGCTGTGAAAACGACTATGAAATGGCTCACACGGACTATGAAGCAGTGAAAATGCATATGCATTGGCTCACTTCGGACTACATTGCAGTTCAAAAGCCTATGCATTGGATCACTTCCGACTACAATACTGTGCAAGAGACTATTTAATGACTCATCTCGAACTACAGTGCTGTGAAAAAATGCATGCATTAGTTCACCTGGGATTAGAATGCAGTGGAAACAATTATGAAATGGCTCACTTCGGACTACAATGATGTGCAAAGGACCATTCATATGCTCAACTCGTACTACAATGCTGTGCTAACGACCATTCAATTGATCACCTCGGACTATATAATGCCTCACCATGAACTTTACTGCTATGCAAATAACAAAGGCATAGTGGACTAAATTTTTAATTCTATAATGTTTATATTATGAAGTTATAATGTTTAACCACTGGACAAGATGTAGGCTGCATTTGGTGGGTGAATCATTTTAAATTTCAATACCATATAGTATACCGATAATATTTTAGAGAGCATTAGTTACAAATGAATATAAGAGTAAAAACACAACTGCTTTTAATTAATATGTACAATGCTAGCGTGTTGTGGTGTTTAATATATGCTAGGTAATTAGAGGTGTTCCACTGAACAGAAGCAGTGAAGCTGAAGGATGTAAGCAGCCCTTTCAACTTTGCCGGCACGTATTAATTTGTGCATCATCTACTAAGCCTAACCGAGTTGTAGTTTCTGACATTTAGTAAAGTATTATAAACTTTCGTATTATAGACTGGGCGGCTGAAAAATAAAACAATGATACGTTAAATTGGAAAAGGTTCTTGCCTGACAACATTGTTGGCTACAGACCGCACTGTTCAAGGATGGCTCTTTATATATTATAGTTAAATAGAGACACTTCACGTAGTGAGAGGACAGAGAAACTTACATTTTTACTTACCTTGAAAATAAGGAATTTACCTTCATATTTTATCATAAAAATTGATGCAAAAATATTCTCTTACAGTATTAGACACGAATACTGTCCACTAGGAAATCTATTATACAAACTTAAGTAAGAATAATATATACTAATTTGTGCAGGAGATGCTAGTACACTTGGAGGCTCGAGAACTGCAAATTCTTCATGAACAGGTCGAAAGCATAAGTGATTGTACCCAAAAACTGTGTTCACTCTATTCACCAAGGAAACCTTCTCAAATCATGGGTGAAAATGATGAAATTAATAGTTTGTGGGCCAACTTTAAAAATGTGCTAAGTATTTATGAGCAGCTCTTCGGCTAGAGAAATTCTGTAGACGATATTGAGGAAGCTTAACGACTTGAGATGGAAACAATTGTCTTGTCTTAAAAAAAACAAAATATGAGATATTTACCAAATTTTCTGTAACCCTTTAAAACCGTATGAGTAAATACTGATAAAAAGATATATCAGTTCTGAACGTGCAAGGACTCATTTCGTTGAGTCCCCCGAAATATTAAATAATATATTTTTTGAAAACTACTTACTATATCTAGTACTGTAATTTGCAATGAATCAGAATAATGTTTATCTAAATCAATCAAATTTAAGTAGTTCAAAAACTTACGAAGAGGGGGGTGGTCACCAGAACATATTTGCATGTATCTCATATAATAAATGACTCTTAAAAACAATATTTGGTATATTTAAGCTTCAAATGATGTACTTTATTACATAACCGAGCATTGTTTATGTAATAAGAGTAGAAGTGGGGGTTTGCTGAGGGCTGAAAAATGAAAAACGCAAATATCTCGGTTAATAATCAAGATAGGGAATAAATGTACAAAACAATATTTATAGTAAATTTAATTTGCTTTAAGATTGATTCTATATATTTTTTCCATCCAACGTACAGTAACGGAGGTATTTTGAATTTACAAAATTCTCCCCCTCTAAACCCCCCTCCCCCTGGTCTGATTTCAGCCGTTAACGAACTTGATCTTTCTTTTTACATAAAACGACTAATATTTCGTCGTAAATATATTATAAAAAATAATAATATTTTTACAATAAACGGTCCCCGGAAATATTATGGAAAGTGTATGTTAAATTTACTGTCCACCCTGGGGTATATAGTTATAAGTCACATGAAACCTCAAAAATGGATAAAAATGTTACCTCTCGTTCACAGATGAAACATTTAATTCTTTAGCAACATACTGTATAAGTCCGTTACGCAGGGACTGCGTAAGCTAAGCAGCCTGCATAACAGACTTGTGATCTTATCTTACCGCATATTACCTATTTCTATGGAACAAAAATCGATGAGTAGAAGGTGGGGGGGGGGTACCGAAGGCTGAAAACTCTAGAGTATAAATATTTGCTTAATACTTGAGGCACGAAAAAAAAATCCATGGAATAGTAATTGTAGATCCTAAATAGGTCAAAGAGATTGGTTCTATAACGTTTTACGATCCGACTCATAATAACGGAAATATTTTGAATTTTCGAATTCCGCCAACTATTCCAGCTCCAATGATGTTTAATGTTGACTAAAACGGTTATTTAGAGTATGGTATAGATGGTCATTAACGGACTAGTTCTTTATTTTTACATAAAACAATTAAATATCGAGTTCGGTAACAATCAAACAAAAATTGCGACCACTAGAACATTAACATACATACATATATATATAATGTTAAACGGGCCTTATTTTCGTGGCCTCATGGACATTTAAGGAGGTTTTTCCAAAATTCACGTCATAAGTACAATGTCAAAAGCTTATTTCCCTTAAGCTAATAACAATTAAAGTTACGTATACGGTGATAGTTGTTACTTGGTTGATGATATAAAGGAATTAATATGACGTAAGGATTAACTTTATACAAATGGATGAAAATAAATTGTTTTTGATTTAGGTTTTAAAATGCGATGGCGAATTCGACCATTCCTCTACCAATAGAAAATACAAAACGTAGATGCATGTAATGGCTTTCTATTTTTGTATTGTTTTCCTTAACAAAGCCCTTCCTTTTCCTTCAATAGGGAAAAGCTCACTTTAGGACCTTTATTGACGGTGGAAAAGTGGCAAATTCGGTTTATTTTCAGTTTTGCCTCTATTTGTCCAGTCTTTAATTGATCCGTCTCTCTAAATTGTTCCGGGAAATAGCCATGTTTTGAAGCAAGTACACAACAACTCTCTGCTAACTTTCTGACAGTCAAATCCACAATTTCTAAGAAATTGATGGATACTTGTTTATAAACCTGACTTCAAAAGGAGATAAAATGTGCGGAATTCCGTGAAATATATTTTAAAATTCCTTTTAAAGCAATTCCTAAGAAACAAAAAAGAATGTAAACAATAATTGTTTGTAAATAATACAGGGCTAAATGTACCCGACATTTACAATAAGAATTAAACAATGGCACAAAAACAGTTACAATAGTATAATTAGTTAAAGAATAATATTTCCTTAGGTGTAACAGTTTCTGAAGGTTATAATGATGTACAACAGTTGGTCTAAAAGGAGTAGCACGAAGAACTGCTTAGTAAATAGAAATGTACGTTTTAGCAGATTTCCTTCAAGGGAAATGAGCTATTGAGGTCGTACTCATGACGCGAGTTTCGAAAAAGTCAGCAAATTTCAGGGCTAGAGGAGGAAATCTGCTTAGTCTACGCAGCCCTTGTGTGGCGGGCACAGGTTTTTTTTTTTTTTTTTTTTTTCATTTCAAGAAAAACCTTTAACATTGGCAATAGTCTTAAATGTAGAAAGAGATGTGTTATTCAAAGTTATTTTCCTTTAATGAATGTGGTTTTTCGGTTTTATAATTGTTATTTTTTATTTACTAGCTCAGATACCCGGCTTCGCTCAGGAATTCATTTGAGGCTGAATGTTGATGGTATTTTTTTGGCAAGGCTTTATTTTGCACAATATTTTGACATTTACCCGTCCCAGTGTTTAGGGTTAATACCCGTCGTTTCTGTGGATTTGTTAATAATAAAATTAATTTTATATGTAAGACTTCACTGTCCTCCATTTTGTCATATTTCCCGCTTCCTGTGCATTATGCATAGATTTGAATTATTAAGGACTAAATATTAACATACATTTGAATTAATTTTTCCAGGTGAGGTACCTGGTAGTTCATATTGAAAAGAATTCTTGAGCAAATTTCTCTAAATACCAAAATAGACAACTTTTGTTATGTGCATATTTGCCGAAACTACAATAGGAAACGAAATATCAATATTTTTAATTTCAGGTCTCCTATATCATGCTTTATTAAATCCTATTTCAGACTTTATTATTTATTAACGTCCACTTTTTGCAACTCAGGATAATTGGGTTGTAATTGTAGAAATATATAGCTAATTCATTTTATATAAGTTACAAATTTTGGAAATTCATAACGAAAAATGTAAATAATTAAGCTACAGCAGAACAGTTAATATGTCAATGAAAGTGGTTCCCCAAGTTAATCATAAAAAGTGCTAGTATTGAATAAGAGAAAACTTTTTCAAATCTTGTTTCAATTTGTGATAGGACCAAAGTCTTCAAGCTAAATTTCTATTGATGTCGATAACCACTGGGAGAAAATTTCTATCTCTGTTAAAGAAGTATCAAATACATTCGGTTAAATAGGAATAACGCTTTTCTACTTCCTTGCAATTAATTCAGCGCCAAGCACTGAAATGCTAGTATGAAATCCTCGAATATCTTAGTGACGAGAGCATAAAAGCTACTTCATGTACTTTGTCACTTCTATCGCAACGCAGTAGGACTGAATTGGTAGAAGGATCTATTAAGTGCGTTTAACAAGAATAAATCCTAGTGAAGGTGGTGGCCTTATTTTTTAATAGTTTTATAAGCGTTCTTCATTCCCAACGCACCACAGTGTTTTGAATAACCTCTTCTTTAAACATGTTATTAATGTTTGTTTACAACATATTAGACATACAATGCTCGCATTAATGCCCAGAAACAATATTTAATTGGAATATAGCTTTAATTACAGTTTTTTCATTGTATCTCTTCTTTTGAGTGTGAAATTCCTAAGTAAATATACGTAAAATAACAAAGGTTAACGGCATGCCAAATCTTCCTTTCGTACTAATGAATTTATAAAATTTCGTAAATATTTATTTTGCCGAAATAAATTCAGTAGGAAAATCTACACAATTTTCACATGGCGAGCCCAGAGAGCTGAAATACTGATGTAGGAAGAGAATTAATTAATTCTTCTGATAAAGGGCCTTAATTCCAATGGCTGCCTCATACTCTTGGCATTCGATATTAATATTTTTCTAGAAATATTTTTCTCATCGTTAATAAAAAGGAAAATATATAAATATGATGAAAGCTGAGGGAGTGGAATTTAATTAAACCCTCACTAAAGAATCCTCCACACAGAAAAAAAGAGACTTTAAACACTTCTTTGATTGGTTTAGTTCAATTATTTATCGATTTTAGATTGATGTTATAATTATCTTAAAAATATATAATGACCAAAATTGAAAATTAACCTCAAATGATGTTAAAGCAGTTAATAGTCTGATGGGTGTCAAAAAATGATTAGCAGTTTTGTTGACTTTTAGTTATTATTGTCCAGGCAACCCCGCCGTGGGAAATAAATGGTGAATCAGTTATGATAAAAACAGTTCTATTCATTATTCAAGAACATAAAAAACTACTGAACTTAAAAATATGACCTGATTTTAAATAATTTGAATCAAGTATAGACAGCTAAAAGTCAATTTGGAATTCATGAGTTTCTCGAGACTTACTTCAAACGGTTTAGATAATGATTTAAATGTATGCTTGGAGTCTCATATTCTCTGACCTTTAATAATAAAAAAATGCATTAAATGTGACCAAAACATTGGGAAAACAGACTTTTTGGCACTTTTGTGATCGATGACTGCATTAAGCAATACTTCAAGGGAGTTAATAATATTAATCTACAGTTTCATTTATATTTGTAGAACATGAAGTATCTTAAATAGGACACCAAAACATTTTAATTGATGTTAATACTGTTCTTGATGAATTAAAAATGTATAAACAGGAAATAGTATGGAATCGAACATTTTTACATGGAAGCTGCGTGATAAACATTAAGAAGGATAAAAATTTGTTGTGCAAGATTTACTATATCAATCTATCATTATATATATACACATATATACAATTGTTACCTCTGTATGTACATTATTTTGTTTTGTTGTTGATTCAAAAGATAACAACTATTTTTGCCTTTGGTATCTGTTTATTACCTTTTCACGCCAAAACTGTCAAACCGAATTTTACGAAACTTGGTATACCACTTACCCAACTTAGACTTTTGGCTATATTCTCAAAGACAAACAGGAGGGGCGGGGGAGAGGTTACAAGGGAGGCCTGGAATGAAACTTCGCTATATTTCTTTCCCTATTTGGTTTTAGGCAAACTTGTATACTAATTTAGATGTGCTGGGAAGATGTACCCAGTATTCATTAACACTACTCCGTTAATATGTGTGCGATTTTCTGAAAATACTATGTACCATTATTAATATAAAGTTTACTTTCCAGACGTTCAAAAGAGTATTTTGAAATATTGGTTATTGTTAAAATAGCTATCATTTTTTGCTTTCGACCGATTATGGGCAACCATTGTTTGGAATAGAGAATACTATCCATGGTTATGAAATGTATGGTCCGTGCTGTTTTGATAAATGATACATAAACAGGAGACGGGAATTATAAAAATAGTGTGGATAGTGAAGGCTCATTCAAGTAAATTCCATTATTTCTAACATATGCCGAGCATCGCCGGGTATCTTGCTAATATATATATATATATATATATATATATATATATATATATATATATATATATATATATATAAAACGCGTAAGCTAACAGATAAACTGGAATGTACAGTGTTTACTTACATCAGCTGCTGGGTAGGCGTGGACAATGCAGACCAGCTGTGCTTCGCATCCAATGCCCGTATGGACCCAAGCTCTTTCTACCTCGATCTCCGGAGCATCTGGAACATAAGGAGCAAAATAAGGAAATCTAAATCATGGAACGGAAGGCCATCGTTGTAAGATATTTTTTCATGTTGATCAAATGAAGAATTTCAAATTACAAAATAAAATACAATTTTGTAAGCAAACTTTTACATATTAAAATACTTTTCCCTTCCACCGCTGTTTACTCCAGCGGACTTCTAGTGTCATTTAACAATGCAAACCATGCAAATTTTCGGTAGCTCGTTTGCTATCTTCCTCATGCTAACCAACACCGCTACTTTAATCTTATGAAGTGGAACTGTAAGATTAATGTGTACAGAGAAGCCTTATAATTATTATCATAGAAAATCATTTTCCAGTCTTTACATTCAAAAAAATCAAATACTTAGAACCAAATATAAGTTGTTATAAAAGAAAATTTTTATCTTATTATAATGGGAAGAATAAATGTTTACAGAGATTTAAACTATCATCAATCGATTTGAATTGATTGTGAATCAATCACATTCACATCTTAAATCATTCATAATCCTTCAAGCTTTTTTTATTCAAAAGAGACATATTTTCTGATGAATCTCCTTCACGAGCTAAAACATCCTGCTAATATAATACCTTCCATCTTTGTTAAACTTCATTCAAACTTAATATGAATATCGAGAAATAAGTTTAGATAACTTATTTTAGAACTGTATAATGAACTGAAGCTGGTCGACTTTAAAGAATGTTATTTGAATTATATAATTTTCAAGGACTACTCATTTGAGCATTAGAAGACTTATTCTAAAATGGAAATTTGTAACATGGATAGAGGAGGGTAATTGAAATTTCTATTGATACTTATTTTGTCCACTATGCTACCTTAAAAATGTGCTTTTATAATAATTTATATTTGCTACTGAGTTGTTTATTTTTTTTTCACATTAGACAGTGGCTGCATTCAGGCTTCGCTCGGGATGTTTTCCAAGACTGGAGAACGATTTTGAATGTTAATAATTACAGGGTGTCACTGTCATTAATTTGACAAATTCGCTTCTTCTTTCTATATCCTTCTCTTCCCCGCTGTACTTTAGGGTAGTTCCATACAAGCGATTCAGCCAATTTATAACCTTTAACTTTTTGATTCGATCTAACAGATAGTCTGTGACCCACAAACACCCACATAGGGAGTATTAATAGAGACCTCCTCGCAGCCATTTGCTGCATATTTACATCGCTGGCCTCTGTTCAGTCAGACTCCAATAATTGCCTAATAATCTAATTTAGCTACATTATGTATATACGCTATGTATTCCTAATTCATTTCAATATAAATACGCAATGTAAAGGTCTATTTACATGTTCTTCTTGGCGTTCAGGGCTTTCTTCGCGAATTGCACGAAAGCCTTCATAACATCATCGGTTTGGATCAGCTGTTAAGTGAAGCTAATAGCATTATAGTAACTACAGTGATATTTGTACTTTTCTTGAAAAATTAGCTATTATTAAATGCTATCTCTCATTTTTTAATTCGAGACATATTTAAAAACTTAACTTTTTTATTTTGATAAATTTGCTATTACAGGAAGTTTAATGTAACAGGCGAGTTCGATTCTCTCCTGGGCAACATGAATTTAATAAGTGACGCACTCATTAAATAAAATCCTTAGCCCTGCCCTGGCTAGAAAACGGTGATGACCTGTAGACAACCCGTAACAATAATGAATAACATTTTAAATGTAACACGCCGTCAATAGCAGTAACATAATTACTACATCAAAAAATGTCTGAACCATACTAACAATGTGTGGCTATTTAAAAAAAAATACTTCCTTCACTTTTATTTCTGGTCCTTATTAAAAAAAAAAAAAAAAAAAAAAAAAAAAAAATAAAAAAAAAAAAAAAAACCCTCACTTTTGGCTTTGAAATTTTAAATAACTAGTAAATTTTTAATTCTCAATTTAATAAATAAAATATTTATATGATTACGGTTTAACTATAGGATAGCTCTAATTAGGGTAATATAACCTGTCTGGTTTAAGATTAGCTATTGTTGACAAATTGGCACATTGGTTAAGGTGATTTTATCAGGTTTTTTTATTCATCTGTTTTGTGTTATTGGCTTAGGAGAATAATTTTAAAATTTTGGTTAGAACTCTTAGTTTCCAGAGAAATGATGCTTAATGAATGAGGGACAATATTTACTAATTTAAACTTGCCCTGTATATTTTTAGCGTTGTAAATGCCCAGAAGGGCGAAACGTTTGCCTGTTAAAAATAAGAAAGAGTGTTTAGTGAGATATAAAGATAATGTTTTATTCGGAATTTTTATTTTTTTATACAGAGTTATTGAGGTCTCCCTGGTAAAATGTTGAGGCTACTAGAGAAAAGAAACCACAGGCCTAACGGTGGAATAGTCTGGTTGAACCGGGGCAGGCCGTTGGTTTTGAGGTTTGGTCAGACCGCTGTTCAAACCCTCCACAGTTCCTAAGGCATTTCTATATACAATACCTACAACTATCTATTCACTCATGCTTTACTAAACTTATGTATGAATTGACGTTTCAGCCTTGATGTATCTTTCTTTTCCTCTATTTGGTGGAAATATGCTCAGACAACTAGTGTATGCCTAGTCAATAGTCAACATAAACGGGAAAATCAGCTATTGAGGTTGTACTCATGACATTATTTTCGAAACATTTTCCATCCAACAATGCCCATCGCGCGTGGTGTGTATGAATGTTTTTTGAGCCATACGGTCAGAAAAATAGTAATTACTTCATACACCAATTTATTTCATCCCCGACGCGTTTCAAGTTACCACCTCTCTTACTCAATAGTTTTTTTTCTGTACAAATTTAGACAGAAAGTATGTTATTTACACTGATTTATACGTTACTCTCACTTAACTAATTTTAAGTTTTGTTTCTCTTCAAAGCCATTAGCTACCAGAACAATCTCATTTATATATGAGTAAGTTGCATTTACAGGCAACACCTGGAAATTGGTCTCGTAAACAGTTAAACTTTATTTTTACGGGACTGAACAAGGGGATAAGAGGGTCAAAAGAACATGCAGTGGTTTGCTATTGCCTTCTGCAGCAGACCTTCCAGCAATAAATGCACCATTAGGAAAATACTCTTCTCACTAAAAAATGCTTGAGAGGAGAAAATTCTATTCAAGGCCAGAGTTGTTAGATAGCCATCCCTTCTTATCCTGCAGCCTGACTAATGATAGATTATTATCCAGCATGAGTATGCAGAATACAAATTCGATCTACCCTTCTAGTCTCAGTGGCATGTTGTAAGTGAGAATTTAGACAAGGTAGGGAATACACAACACACACACACTTGTCTATCAACGATCTAAAAGTCAAAATCTTTATGTAATACTTATAATAATGTTCGTTAATGGCTGAAATCATATCGGCGATAAGGGGAGTTATTAAGAGGCGGAAAAAATCGAAAATTCAAAATTTCTTCCTAATTATGAGTTGGATAAAAAAAATTGAATATAACTAATTGTTCTACAAATACAGATTGCAGTTTTAAATGTTACTCCATCTTGAATATTATCCGAGATTTTGGTTTTTTTTTTATTTTTTATTTTTAGCCTTCAGCCAAGACCCTGTTGAGTCCTCGCACTTAAATAAGCGAATGTATCATGAAACGTTTTATTCGAAGCTTAAATACGAAATATATTTTCAGCGGACCTCTAATATGTGAGATACATGCAGATAGGTTATCTGATGCCCTCATCAATTAAGATTTTAAGTTTTTGGCTCAAAATTTTTTATTTGATCTACACCATATCTGTTATTTTTTTAATCATTTCATTGAACACTAAAGATCATATTCTTTAATGGTTAAAATCGTACCAGGAATATGGAGGTTTAGTGCAAGGGCAAAAGTTGAAAATTCAAAATATTTCCATTACTTTGAGTCGGATCGAAAAATGTTATAGAGATAAACTTATTAATATATTAATTCTCTACAATTGTTGATTTACAGATTTTTTCGTAACTCAAATATTAAGCGAGTTGTTCTTAAATTCATGTTTTCAATTCTAATCATTGGATTTTTATTTAGAAATAGAAAATGTATGGTAGGATAAGATAAGTAGTGGGAAATGTGATTAGACTGCGTGACGGACTTTTTCTTCTATCTTCTCTCTCCCTTCATTTGGTAATGTAAAATAATTTTGAGTTTATCACTGAAGTCTAGTAGTTTTATTAAGAGTTTATTTATTGAATAGTGAAACTCTCTGGAATACTAATTGCGCTAACTCAAGTTCAGTTACAATCTATTCTCCAGAATTCACGTTAATATTCTATCGAGGCGAGACTGAAGTTAGGATCTTGCAATGATCCAACGCACTTCAATAGCTTTAGAGTCAGATCAAATTCTGAATGCCTAATGAAGTCACTATTAATCACTCATAAAAAAAAAAGAAAGATGAATTTTTAAATTATGAAAAAAGGTCTATATTTATTTCGAAACCGTAACGGCCTACATTTTCAGTCATAAATGATAATTAAGAGTTTTATTCTTATTTGAAATTAATGTCCAATAGAAGTTATCCTCTCTTCAAATTTCTTATTGATTCCTTTTAAGTAATGTGACTAGGTCTAGACTTGAGTCAAACAGTTCTAGTTTCTCTGTTATTTGAATAAACATGACATGGCTATATTAGTTCTTAGTGAGATATAAAAACCTGGAATATTTTTATATGAATTCATGTCTGCACAATTTATATTTCAGAAAGAGAATTTTATTCCTGCCAGAGAAGTTGTTTTATTTGGCCGTTGTAAGCTTTTACTCTAGCAAATCCAAACCGTGGACGAATAAAAGCGAAGTAAACTTGATTCCAAATGTAGATCAGCTGGAGCAAAAAATCTCATACCCTATTCTGAATGTAGTCAATATGATATGCTCCAATATTGCTGAAGAAAAGTACTGAGAATATTTTCTCTCTTCCATTTTACTTATAGTTTTTTTAACGTTCAAAATATATTTTTTGAGAATTAGTATTTCTCAACATTTTAAATTGGCTTAGTGAACCATTGGAGTACAAATTAAATGTATTTCGTACATTCGGAGAATTTGATTTATTTTTTTTAAATATTGAGTACATTCTTTACTTTATTATTCTCTTCAAACTTAAACGAGGAAAACATTTGACATTTAATACCGTTGGTATAGCCTTAAAGGTTGCTTAAAGTGATTTGATTCGGAAGAAAGCCAAACGAAGCGGAAGAAAATCATTAGTGTTTATAAATAAAAAGTGGATTTGTGTCAAAAGGGTTTTATTCTTAAGTGTGCTATGTATTTTTTATGAGTACATTTGTTTGCCTAGAAGGTCTTAAGCTCATTTATTTTTATTATTTCTTAAAGTTCACTTTTTGCTAATATGGCTAATTGGGGTGGGTTATCTACAGTTTACCGCCCTTTTCTAGCCAGGGTGGGACTAAGGATTTTATTTAATGAGTTCGTCACTAAATAAATTCCAATTGCCCAGACGGTAATCGAACTCTCCACTCTAGGTTTACCATTTGGGATTGAGGCCAACGCTTTAACTCTCATGGCTAATGCGCTTTAAAGCTCATTTAAAGAAGTAAAAGAATATTTTCAAGAAATGTGTTAATTTTATCCTTTTGTAACACAGATGTTTAATATTTCCTCCTAAAATAAAATCTCATTACGGGCAGTAGGAATTTATTTAACGACGAACTCATTAAATAAAAATCCTTTAGGTGGTCACCTGTAGATAACCTTTGCCAATTATCCGTGTAGCACAAAGTGCATAGTAATAAATAAATAAATTTCATTACGAAAGGCCATAAACAAATTTTTAATTGTTTAGTCTAGGGCCGAGATAATGGTCTAAATTACATATTTGAGGCATTAAATGTGCACAAAAAATATTAAGTACCTCTGCGTAACATACCTGTGTATTAAACAAATTTCTTGCTACATTTAACACTGGAAGAAGTTTCCATATAAAATGCCGTTTATTAATAATGTTACCTACAATCGTAAAAAGTCAATTGATGTTTGAGATGTGTGGGATACCTTGGGCAAATATGGTCATAATAGATATGAATAAGTGGCGAACATTGCAATTCCATGACCAAATAGCTTTAAATCACGAGTTATTTCAGACTTTGAAGAATGCTTATCAGATTACTTTTAGTGAAAGGTAATCGGGAATAAAATACATTTTACCTTACGTTTAAATTGTAAAAAATGTGACTGAATAAAAATAAATAAATAAACTTATTAGTGGACTAATAATGATCATAATGTTGTTTTGTTTTATGCTGAGTTTAGGTCAATCAATAAAAGTAAGACAACTCGTTCAATCTCTTATGAATTTAGAAGTTTGACAGATTACCTTCAGAGCTTGGTTACTAGGTCATTGGAACCACATCCAATATGTGATTTCTTTCAGAAAGTTTCTTGGATAATATTTTACTTTCAAATACTTTACTCGATAAAGAATTTAATTGCTGGCTTATTTTATAGTAGGTAATAAATAAATACATGTTTATGTTTTTTTTTAATGGAGAACTAATGAGATCCATTCTTGCATTCCTTTAGAATTTATTTCTTCTTTGTATCCTCCTGCTTCCTTTAGAACTTCTAGAAAAATGGCATTACTTCTATGCGGTTGGCATCTTAGCTTCCACTAAATGTCTTTAGTATCTTTGAGTTTTCAAGAATTTTAAATAAGAGGACTGATAAATTAATGTATTGAATGGTATTCCAGTAAATATAGTCCAGCTCAATAGCTTTGAATTTAAAATGAAGGAGCAGAATGTTCCGACACATGAGGAGTTGATTGAATTTACATTATTTAGAGAGATGCTAGGTCTCTAACTTATATTGCAAACAGCTATACGATATTACTATCCAATATTACCAATATCATTAGCAAAGCATAAATTGTTTCTCCTACTGTATTTTTAGCAGATTTCCTTCAAGGGGAAATCAGCTATTGAGGTCGTACTCATGACGCGATTTTCGAAATTTGTCTTCAAATGTCCATCGATCCTACCCAGGAGATGACGAAAATGAGGTCCGTTCAAAACTATATATATATATATATATATATATATATATATATATATATATATATATATATATATATATATGCCTGTCAACACTCTTATCGTTACCATGCGTGACATATAATCGTTTTATACATAAAAAAAAGATCGAGCTCCTTAATTGCTGAAATCGGACCAGGAGGAGGGGTGGGGGGTTAGAGGGGGAGAATTTCGAAAAGTCTTAGTATATCCGTTATTATGCGTCGGATCGAAAAATTGTATAGAACCAATCTTATTGCAAATGCAATGTTATATAAATGTTGTTATGTACATTTTTTCGCTATCTTGATTATTAACTGAGATATTTCCTTTTTTTGTTTTCTGCCCTCATTAAAGCCCCACTCCTGCTCATCTCATATTAACAATATTCTATTATGTTATGAAGCACTTTATTTGAAGCTTAAATGCCAAGTATTGTTCTCAATGAACTTTTAAGTTTTGAGATTGATGCAAATCTGCGAACGTGGGAAATCTGCTTAGTTAAAGCAGCCCCTGCGTGACTGACTTTTAATAATAACTGCTGATCGAAGTTTGCTGTATAAACATGTTATTTGTTTGTTCATAAAATATACTGTAATTATTGTTCTGTTCATTTTTATGTAACTTAAATAACTCATGATGGGAGTTTCAACAAATTTCTTCAAATGTCCATAGGATATGACGAAAATGAAGTCCGTATATATAATGTTCTGTTAACTCTTTAGGGGTCGCAATGTTTTTTCTGATCTATACCAAACTCGATATTTAAACATTTTATGTAGAAATGAAGATCGAGTTTGTTACAGGGTAGAATCGGACAAGTCGGGGGAGGGTTTAGAGGGGAACTTCGAAAATTCGAAATATCTCTGTTATTATGCGTCGGATCTAAAATTTGGTTGGAATCAATCTTATTGAAAATGTGATGTTCTATAAATGTCGTCATGTACGTATTTTCATTATCTTAATTATTAACCGAGATCGGGCATTTGTTTTCGACCTTCAGGAAACCCCCACTCCTACTCAAGTCATATTAACAATAAGCTGTTGTTTTGTGAAGCCCATTATTTAAATCCTAAATACCAAATATTGTTCTCATTATACTTTTTCGTTTTGAGATAAATTCAAATACGTAACGCACGGGGGAAATCTGCTTAGTTAACGCAGCCCATGCTTGATGGACTTTTTAGTTTGCAGCCTTCATTAATACCCCAATCCTACTAATTTTATGTTAAAAATAAGCTCCTAAGTCATGAACTACTTTATTGGAAGCTTAAATACCACATATTATCTTCATTGAACTTTTACCGTGTCAGAAGTGTGCAAATAATTTCGGTGTGAGGTCATGATTTATGATTTTACCTCCTAAACTACATGATATTTATTTTATAATTGTAACACTTGGCATTTAACAATTTCATGTATATATAAAGACTATATTAGGTAATGGTTGAGTGGTATGGCCTTAGGAAAGGGGTGGAGAAAAGTATTGTGAGAGAAATAGAGAAAAGACGGTGATGAGATCACAAGTTTCCTTTATTCCAAAGCGTATGAATTGATTTTAGTTTAGCTCGGCCTACATTTTGTACTTTTCATAGATAGATAAATTTTGATTTTTTCCAATATTGATGTAACATTTTTTCGCAAAGTTGTTTTACAGATCGTTGGTGAGGACTAAAGCACTTTGCAGCCATTGGACCCCCAGTGCCACTATTTCAGTTTATCCTATTGAACTTGTCATACCTAGATTATTTTTCAAGTATCCTTGTTTATGTAGGGTACTTTGAAAGAGAAAAATCGGGATTAATGTTTGCATATGACATTACATCTCATAAGCCTTTGTCCGATCAGTCTACGCCATTGTTGTCTGAGTCGAGAGGGGCTTCGGATGACCTATGGATTTATTGGTGGCTTAGACCGTGCAGTGAACTTTGCTACTTCGACCTTCAAGGCTATTTCTGTTTAAGGGTATATCAGTCCAGAAAGGTCAGTGAAGGTGGCAAACTCAGGTTGTAGGTTTAGCACATTTGACTATCAGCTGAAGTTGTCTATGTTTGCTGACAATGATTATACCTGACCACATCATTTGAAGCGGATTTACTTCTGTGATGTTTGCAGTCATGGAGTGGCTAGTCGCCATTGTAGAGATATATTAGTGCTCAAAAGGGGTTTAGGTTAGGTCCTCTCAGGACCTGCGATATGTTTAATGTTATAGCTATTCCTTATTGCTACAATTGTAAACAATTCAAGTGCCTAAGACCTGAAATACCTTGGTCGGTATAAAGATCATACCGAGCCTTATAAGAAAATAGCCTTTAGAGGTAAAAGGCGTTGTTTGTACAAATGATTGAGATATAAGTTAAGCGGGCTTGAGGAGACGGTGGTTAAGGTGGTCTTAAGCTGATATTTGTTGTTGACTGAGCCTGCCGATAGGGAGAGCTGGGGGCAAGATAGGTAGGTAACCTGTTGCTTGTGAGACCCCTCTACTCCTGATAGCTACCACTTAAACATCGATCCCAAGCTAATCCCATCCACTCCTCACCTGTAGCCCTCACACACCACTTCCTATCACTGTGGAGAACCCCTCTGAAGGAGGCCTCTTGCCTTTTTATATACGGCTCTACAACTCCCCTTACAGACACTTAACTTCAAAATCCGTTTAGGGACCTGCAGACTTAAGTGTAGAAATTGTTGGTTTATCGAGTTGAAGCCCCTCTCCAAGTTGAACTTTAAGTTAAGTATATTATATTTGATTAGACTAAAGTTTCTGTCTTGTCTGACCACTTACTTTCCCAAGAGGATGAAATTTAGTTTTCTTCTTACAGTTCTACCTTTAATGTTTACCTTATAACTAGTTCTCTTCCGATCTAGGGAATATACCATTTGGTTTTGAAGAAATCATTTTTTCCCTTTATATTAATTTGAGGTTTTTTAAAATTAAAACGAGCGCCAAATTTATCACACCATATAGTTAAATTACTGCCTTTTTTAACTTGGCTAGAAGTTGCTCATTAATCAATTGATAAGTAGTAGTCTTCACAATTGCACCGGCGGTTTTTTTCTACGAAACAGAATAGAACGGGCACTTAAAACAGTAGTGGGAATGGGCACCCTGAAGAAGGCTACCAAAGAGTTGCCGAAAATTAGCATTCCTATGGATGCGAGGACCTCTGGAGCAGAAAGCCAGAGCAAGTGTGAACAACTTAACAGACGATCGACCTTTTCTTTAAAAGTCTTTGTAATATATATAGCATAACTTCAAAAATTACATTTGACGCTGTTATTATTTTTTTTTTACTAGAGTGCTAATTGCTAATAGTTCTGGAAATATTATATAAATTGTTTAGTTAGTGAAATATGGAGTGTACCGCCTTCGTGAAGATTGACATAGTTTCAACCTTAAGTACAGTTTCCTGAGTAAAGTAGAGAGGAACACATTCATCTTGTTAGCTTATACACACACACACACACACACACACACACACACACATACACACACACTCAGAAGATGTGATCCAATAGGATTGGAATGAAGCTATCGTATGTCCAACATAAGAAAGAGGAAAATATTAACTGGACCAATTACAAATGGGTTTCTCATTTATGTATAACCAACGTGGTTTTGTCCACAGCCATTAACAGAAAGCGTGTCGGCCAGAGGGAATTCGGAGAGTACCAAACCAGCGTCAGGGGAAGAAGGGCTACCATAGATCAAATATTCACTGTTCGTCACGTACTGGAGAAGTCTCTGGGGTACAATGTTGGCCTGCATCGTTTATTTATAGATTTCCAGAGCAGGCCTATGATTCTGGAGGCCGGAATACATTGATGAGGGACTAGCTCTCCCTAGGGATGTCGAAGAAGCCGACTCGACAGCTCGGAGGGTATCGTGGTGAAGGAGGGACAGACGAGGTATGAGAGGTAAGGTCTGCAAGCACAAGACAACACGTACAAGCATGAGGACGGCATGAATGTCGTTCCTATATCCTACCCAGAACTAACGGAGGTCGTGGAAGTGTTAGAATTGATGGAAGCAGCCCGAGGACTCAGTATAAAGAAAGAAGCGACCGTCTACATGAAGAGCAGCAGGCGGCATCCTCTGCAAGTCAACTTAACTTGCAATATTTTCCATCCTGAAAGGAATTTAAATATTTTGTACCCTTAGTGGAGCAACATATCAACAATGAAGCTGCAATTGGTATTAGCCGTGAGACGTAAAGGATTTCTTGCTCTTCAGGGTCATCATTTATTCATTTAATTCTTGAAAGGTACGAGAAGCCACCGTAGTGTATCAGCCTAAGTCTAGCCTACCCAGAGAAACACGGCTAATAAAGGGTAGACGTGTGTGGAAATGAAATATTCCTGAAAAGGACCATCTCTGAATATACGTGTACAACCAAGAACTGAGGGATACAGTAGGGCATTACTGCTTAACGAGGACAAATGTTCCTCCGAAGGCATAAAAATGCGATCCAGATAATCAAGAAGTATTCAGTGTTGGTGTATAAGTGAGGCAAAGAGGCAGGCTGACATCCCATTGGCTTGATGATGGAAGCAGCTAGAGGATGGCTACGGTCTTGGACGTTCACCGAGTCTAGGAATAAGTAAGGAAACATTGAATGGGCAAACCTGTGAAATGCGTTCACGAGGCAAGATGACTTCCTGGTATTTTAAAGTTACTAAAGCTAACGAGGGGGGTAAGGGCTATTCTTTGGTCAATAAGAATTTTTTATGCTGTTATTGCTGCTATTATTGGCTTACTCAGAAGGACAGAATAAATTGAAATGTGGGGAGCGATATGTAACGAGAGAGAGTGTGTGTGAGAGAGAGGGAGAGGGAGAGGGAGAGGGAGAGGGAGAGGGAGAGGGAGAGAGAGAGAGAGAGAGAGAGAGAGAGAGAGAGTGAGAGAGAGAGAGAGAGAGAGAGAGAGAGAGAGAGAGAGAGAGAGAGAGAGAGCGAGAGAGAGAGAGAGAGAGAGAGAGGGGGGGTTCATTAGAACAAACAGTGATTCACCGTTTGGAAGGGGCTCCGTCTGCTTGAACAAGAGTCATCACCGGGGCCCAACTGTCTGCCAATCCTTGTCTTGTTTGATCAGTGCCGGCTCTGTTCCGGGCTACTCCGGCTAAAATATAGCTACACCATTATTAGTTCCTCGGTTCTTATTAAATTGATGTTATTGCGAGTCTTTTGATTTTTCTGGTATATGTCAGGATTTCTTTTGTAACGTTTGGAGAAAAAAATCGTATATTATTATTATTATTTATTAACGTCCACTTTTTGCAACTAAGGCTAATTGGGACAGGCTATCTACAGGTTACCACCCTTTTCTAGCCAGGGTGGCACTTCAGGATGTTATTTAATGAATTTCGTTACTAAATAATTTCCTTTGCCCAGGCAAGAATCGAACTCGCCACTCTAGGTTACTACCATGTGAGATAAAGGTCAACGCATACAGCTCACATGGCTAACCTGAGGCCCTATTTTTTTTTTCAAATGCTATTCAATTGCCTTCCGAGAGGCCTGGCTCCTATATTACATATTTTTTTTTTAAGTTTAGGGAGTTGGAGGTTAGTGGGCTACTGAAGAATACTAGGTAAAGCGAAACATGTCCAGTGCACTCCTATTTAATATCGACTCGAAGAAGAGTTTCGTATGTTCTTGATGATTTTCTGCCCAACATTCGAGTAGTATGAATGCTGAACCTGGATCACCATCAAACATTTATATGTATATTTTTTCCAGCTCCACCTTAGAGACCATTAGCCGCCCTCGATCGAGAAATGATTCGTCATCAGAGTTTTACGTACAGTGTGATACACTCGACGTATAACCACGTTAACCAAGGAGGATCTGAATTGACTTGTCTCCGGTAGGGCTCTTAAAACACGGGGCGGGGGGGGGATCTGTGGTTAGTTCACTCAGCTGTAGTCCGTATGTGAATGGTTCTTAGAGAGTAATAATCGCGAGGCATCCCGAAGGGCTGTAAGACCTATGTACTCACTAAGCTCCCTTTAATCCAAATGTGACGTAGCACTAGCGCGCTCTGGTAGTGAACTCGTGAAGTAAAGTTCTCTTTGGCGGGAATCTGAGCTGCACTATTGTACTACCCAGCATAGTCATAGATGTATTTGAAACAGAATCTCCAGAACAAGCTGGACTCAAAAACAATTCACCGAGGAAGTTCTAAAGGAGGTAAGTGAAATTAAAAGCCTTATCAAGACCACGGAAAAAAGTCCATCACGCAGGGGCTGCGTTAACTAAGCAGATTTCCCACGTGCGTCACGTTTTTGCATTTATCTAAAAAATTAAAAGCTCAATGAGAACAATATTTTGCATTTAAGCTTCAAATAAAGCGCTTCATAACATAATGGAATATTGATAATATGGAATGATTGGGGGTTTACTGAGGACCGAAAACCAAAAAATGCAAATATCACAGTTAATAATCAAGATATTGAAAACATGTACATAATAACATTTATAGGACATTAAATGTGCAATTAGTATGATACAATTGTTCAATCCGACGCATGATAACGGAGATATTAAGAATTTTCAAAATTCTCCCCCTCTAACCCCCCCCCCCCCCCCGTCCCCCTGGTAACGATAAGTTAAAAATTGCGACCGCTAGAGCGGTAACAGACAAATATATATAACTATATATATATATTTATATATATATATATATATATATATATATATATATATATATATACACACACAGTTTTGAACAGACCTCAGTTTCGTGGGTAGGATAGATGGAAGTTTGAAGAAAAATTTCGAAAATCGCGTCATGAGTACGACCTCAATATGAAACTTCTAGGGCATATCGATAAGGTACATCGATATCAATGTATTTGAAGCTAAGTTCCTAGGGCATAGGAAGGAGCCCAGAAGGTCAGGAGGAGGGAGGCATATATATATATATATATATATATATATATATATATATATATATATATATATATAATATTAATATATAGGAACAATCATTTTATTTATATAATCATTTTACTTGGGTTCTTCAAATAATAAGACATTTCCCTACACAATGAATTTAATTAGGGATTTTCATGTACCCTTTTGTTTTCAAGAATTTGGCTTTGTTTTGAAAAACAAAATAAAATATATCCCCCACTTTCAAATATAGAGCTTATGTAAAAGGATTTCGTTCTATTTTCGTTTACTACCCTCTTATGTTGTCAAGCAATTAACCCTCTTTGTGGATCCTTTTGTCTTTAATGAGATAGTCATTTAATGCTAAATGAGATTCATGAGATTGAATATTCGTAGAATGCTATGCAAAAGAACATTTCAAAATAATGGTTGCGATACTGAAAGCACTCAAGGCGATGAGTTTCCTCCATTATGTCAGTCCTAACTACTTTGTGAAGCTTTATACTAAATGACTTTAGAAAAGTAAATCATCTGTTGCCGAATAACCCAAGGCTGCAAGTGACGGTAGCGAATTAATAATTCATGTTCAATCTTAAGTACATATTATTTGATGGAAAGGCTCACAACACTATGATTCTATTTCGCAGTCATAAAGGTTATATATCCAGATAGAAAAAGTTATGTTTGGTTAGAAAAGTCAAATTGTTGATAGCCTGTAGACAAGAATAAAGTCAACATAATTACTGAGAATATAAAGACATTCGTTTAGAGTGTTAGTGTGTTTTAACACGAAAGCTTATCAAATATACATCGCCATACCTTTTAATGGTCTAATTTAATTTTAGAACCTACTATTATACGCTGCTAACTAATTCTGGGAAGTTTAATTTTTGCAATTCTAGAAGGCATTGACAAAGTATTACTCTTACTACGGCGGTGGTTCATTGGTGTTTTTAGCAGATTTCCCTTAAGGGAAAATCAGCTATTGAGGTCGTACTCATGACGCGATTTTCGAAAATTGTCTTCAAATGTCCATTGATCCTACCTAGGAAATCACGAAAAAGAGGTCCGTTCAAAATTATATATATATATATATATATATATATATATATATATATATATGTCTATTAACGCTCTAACGGTCGCAATTTTTTTTTGATCGTTACCAAACCCGATATTTAAACGCTTTATGCAAAAAGACAGATCAAGTTCGCTAATGGCTGAAATCGGACCAGTGGGAGGGGGGGGGGAGTTTAAGGGGGACGTTGCGAAAATTCGAAATATCTCTGTTACCATACGTCGGATCAAAAAATTGTATGAAACCAATCTTATTTAAAATTAAATTTACTATAAATATTGCCATATACATTTATTCTCTATCTTGAATATTAACCGAGATATTTGCATTTTTATTAAATTTGGGCCGTAACGGATGACTAAATTTCCCACCAAAAGCTAGTTCGGCCCTTTGCCGTAACTGTTCGGCTCTCGTATGGAGATTTCTCTATTGTATATCTTCACGTAGGAAATCTGCTTAGTTTACGCAGTCCCTGCGTGACGGACTTTTTTAAATAGTAGTTTTATGGACTTACATCTTAAATTATTATAAATATTTAGGAATCGCTATTATTCCTTAACTTAATTTATGTTTATTATTATTATTTACGTCCACTTGATGCTACTATATCTAATCGGGACGGGTTATCTACAGGTTACTACCCTTTTCTAGTCAGGGTGGGACTAAGGAGTTTATTTAATGAATTCCGTCACTAAATAAATTTCTACTGCCCAGGGCGACCCTAGGTCTATCACGCGAGATGACGACCAACGCATTAACTCGCACGGCCAACCTGAGCCCCTCACTTAACTTAATTTATGTACACTTCTAAATGTACGCTATTCTGCGGGAACAATTCAGAAATAATCCTTGCTTGTGCAATATACAGAGAATATGCGAGGTCTAGAAATTTGGCGTCTTGAAGGGATTGAGGCTATAAAATTACTGCTCGAGTATTTTAATAAAAACTAATGAAATTAATTCTACAGATTTAATTATCTATTAAATATATTAGTAGAATTATTTAATTAATATGTTAGACTTTTAAGCTAAATTAAAAGCTTTTTCTTACGTTTTTCTATATAGCATTGGAATTATATGATCGAGATATGTTGAATTGGACAAACATGCTTACCAAGGATACTGGCAGTAAATTTTAATAAATAAAATATATGAATGAATTATGCTCAAAATGTGAATTAAGTTCTCTGCAGGTAAGGGTTATATTAAATGTAAAGAAATAGCAATGATTATATTCATTCCAGAAAGTAGTTATGAAATATTATAATACAAAATATCTCCGCTAATATACGTCGGAACGAAAAATTGTATATAATCGATCTTATTGCAAATTAAATGTACTATAAATATTGGTATTACTTTTATTCTCTATCTTGAATATTAACCGAAATATTTGCATTTTTATTCAGCGTGTGCAGACAACGGACGGATGAGATCGGCTAATTTCGGTTCTAGTCGTGAGTTTCCGCTAAAAGCTAGTTTGGCTGTTTCTGTAACTGTTCGGCACTCGTGAAATTTCTCTATTGTAAAGCTTTGCGTGGGAAATCTGCTTAGTTTATACAGCCACCGCGTGACGGACTTTTTGTTAGAATAGAAATAGGTAATAGGTGGTAAGGTAAAATCAAAATCTGCTTAGATTACGGAATTCGTTTGAATTTGTACCTTTAACACCATTCGTTTTCTCATTAACCCTTCTCGATGTTCGACTCAACCCCCCCCCCCCCTCGTAATAAAATGAGTTTATGGCTTTTATTTTTGATATATTTTATATTTATTTGATATACTTAGTTCGCTTAATATTATTTACTTATTAACGTCTTAGAAATACCCTTACTCTGATTTTTATGTATGTGTTTCTGTGTGATTAATTTTGCCTCTAAAGGAAAGGACCCCCATATTTTACAATACCTTATATCATATTTGCTTTAACGTTTATCTATTTTATTTATTTATAGATTCTTCAAATCAGATGGGAAGGGCCTCCAATGAAAAACATTTTTCATTGAGCTGTAGATAACCCTTCCCAATTAATCTTAGTTGTAAAAAGTGGACGTTAATAAATAATAATTCATAAAAAAATCTAGGATACTCTTTTTATGGTTAAAAAATAAATTAAATAGTAATTAATAGAACATCTCGTGATAAAAAATATGGAATATTGAAGGAAGATATTGTAGCACCCCATCTGCCGAAAGGGCGAAAATAAAGCTCTGCCAATAGGGGATGCATTCCCCCTAGTAAACTGCGACAATAGAGCAGTCTTTATGTTGGGACAAATAAGATTTAGTTTATTTTATATCGTAGTGTATATTATGCCATGTATCTTGGAGAAAGTGGTTGGTGAGTGATGTATAAGAAATGTGTAGTCACGTAGTGTATTTAATAGGGCACTATTTCAGACGAGATAAAGGATCCGAGCATTAGTCGCTACTATCTCCCTGCATTAATAAACCTCCTATCTGGATAGGCTCGCCAATATTTCTTTCCCCCCTCTACAAGGCCTTTCTTCCCTTCACCAATGTATGCCCCAAGGCCAGCTGACTGAGGCACTCCGCGGATTTATAAGGAAGGGCTACATCCGAAAAAGTCCATCACGCAGGGGCTGCGTAAACTAAGCAGATTTTCCGCGTAAAGTTATAAAATAGAGAAATCTCCATACGACTGCCGATCAGTTACGGAAATGGCCGAACTAGCTCTCGGCGGGAACCATAGCTCGTCCGTCACACTTAATAAAATTGCAAATATCTCGGTTAATATTCTTAATATTCAACATAGAGAATTATAGTACATAACAATATTTATAGTAAATTTAATTTGCAATAAGATTGGTTCTAATTTTTCGATCCGACGTATAGTAACGGAAATATTTCGAATTTTCGATAATCCCCCCCTCTAAAACCCCCACCCCCACTGGTCCGATTTTAGCTGTTAACAAAATTGATCTTCCTTTTTAAATAAAACGATTAAATACCGAGTTTGGTGACAATTAAACGAAAATTGCGACCGCTAGAGTGTTAACAGACAAATATATATATATATATATATATATATATATATATATGCCTGTATATATATATACAGTTTTGAACGGACCTCATTTTCGTCATCTCCTGGGAAGGATCGATGGACGTTTGAGGAAATTTTTCGAATATCGAGTCATGAGTACAACCTCAATAGCTGATTTCCCTTAAGGGGAATCTGCTGAAAACCTTAGGCCCTACTTGAACTAAAAAGTTATTCCTAGTATTGGAACACCAATGCCCATGTCAAATTCGAGTTTTCAAGCAGATTTCAATTGAGAGAAATCAGCTATTGAGGTCGGTTGTTGATACTGAGATTCCCAAAGTAAGTTAAGTCAGCTGACTATAGATCAATTATTTACTCGTCAACCTTGAACTCCATTATTTCGCGTCGTTATTTAAAATCTATTCTTTTCAGATAAAATGCAGATAGATTATATGATCTATGATATATATGATGTACTTAATTTCTGTTGTTTTTTCCCCCCTATTTTTTACTATGTGAATATTCTCTTTTATTTATCGTTTAGTACCATTTCTGTATATTTATAATGACGATCAATTATTTGAACTTTTTAGCTGATTTCCCTTAAAGGAGGTCTCATGATGTATTGAGGACGTACTTTCGAAACATTTCCTCAGATGTCCATTGAGCCTACCTAGGAGATGACGAAAATAAGGTCCGTTCAAAACTATATATATTTGTCCGTTAACGCTCTAAGGTCGCAATTTTGTTTGATTGTTACCAAACTTTATATTTAATCGTTTTGTATAAAAAGAAAGATCAAGTTCGTTAACAGCTGAAATCGGCCCAGTGGGAGGGGCGTTTAAGGGGGGCGGGGATCTTGAATGTCCTAAATATCTCCGTTATTACGCTTCGCATCGATGATTTGCAAATAATAAATCTTATTGCAAATGTAGTGTTCTATAATTGTTGTTATGTACATTTTTTCACAGTCTTTATTAACAACCGAGATATTAGAATTTTTTATTTTTCGGCCTTTAGTAAACCCCCACTCCTACTTCTGATATATTAATCATTCATGATTCAATGTTCATTAAAACATTAATGAATTTGTATTAGTAATAAGATTGTCTCTTTACAATTTTTCGATCAGACGCATAATAACGGATAGGACTTTTCCGATGTTTTTCATGGGTATAACCTGAACTTTTTAGGGCATTCAGTTCTCAACAGATTGGTTAAATAACGTTTAATTGATCCGACTCATTAACAGAAAAATTTTCATTTTTTTATTTTAGCTCCATCTGAACATCACCCTTCCCCTCTCAAGATTATGGACATTAAGGAATGATATATTCAGGCTTTTATGGGTCGTTTACATGTTGAGCATGTTATCGACCAAGTAAATGCTGAGGCCTTTTGTGATCTTATAAAAATATAATTTTTATTGTAGCTTACATAGTAAAAATTCGTTGAAAACCGTATTTGATATTTAAGCTAGAACATTTTATAATATATCAGCATATTGTTCATGTAATATGGGCAAGAGTGGGGATTACTGAGGATAAGAACTATATTAATTCAAAATATCTTGTTTAATATTTAAGATAGCGTAAAAATAATCCGAACAACATTCATAGAAAAGTGCCTTTACAACTAGACTGGCTTTAAACAATGTTTCGATTCACACTTCAAACTAACAAATGATTGTGAATTTTCGATTTTACACTCAGTGAGCCCTACTCTCTCCCCAAAATCTACTTTCAGCCATTAATGAACTTCAGTTTTACACGAAACTCTTAAATGTCGAGTTTGGTAACGACAAAACAAAAATTGCGACCCCAGAGCTGTAACAGACCAGAATATATAAAATTTTAAACCGACTTCACGTTGTTGTCATACCTGTCGGTGGAGACCGTCGTCACTGGCTGATGGTCGAGTACAGCTGGCATTGTGCTATAGATGCAATGGCACCATCTTCAAGCCCGTCAAAAAGTTGTACTGAGTTAGATGTCAGTAGGTTTTATGAGTCTGGTCACCGTACTAGTTTCTTTACGTGTAGTTGTTTGCGTTTAGTCCAAGTCTGTATACTTACCTCAGATCTGTCAAGCGAAGGGTATTAGCTAGTGTCAAGGTAAATTGTTATCGTGCGGTGGGTTGTTTACTTTTTTAGTCCAATGTGTTAACTTACCTCAAATCTGTCAAGCGAACTTTTTGACGGGCTTGAAGATGGTGTCATTGCATCTTGCCAGCTGTACTCGACCATCAGCCAGTGACGACGGTCTCCATCGACAGGTTTGACAACAGTATCATTTATATTGGCGGTTCCAACCCTTTATTTGAATTACCAGACTTCACGTTCGTCATCCTCTGGGTAGGATCGATGGAAATTTGTTGAAGCTTAAGAAAACCAAAACCATAAATATAACAAATACATAAACGAAACAATTACATAAACGAAACAATTACATAAACGAAAGCAGTTCTTACAATTACCCGAAGAACTTCGGCAATCATTTTCTTTTTTTTACATCGAACAATAGTGACATCATAACTTAAACCATGTAAATTGTATAAATACACTTTTGTTTTTATGTAGCCAAGGGGAACAGATATCCTTAATTTTAAGTTGTAGGCGACATTTATTAAAGAATTTATTTTATATAGAAACATGTTGTAGGCGCCAATTAAGTCTGATGAGACCAATAGTTAATTACATTTTAAATTAAGCCCATTTAATTTGTAGACTGTTCAATTATAAGTCTTAGGCTGATGTTTGTGTAATGATAGTAGAAGAAATAGAGAGAGAGCAAAATGAAATGGGGCGTGCAAGAGAAATACTTAGTGCCATTTTGCAGTTTCTTTGATCTATTAATACTCCGCCACTTGCTAATAGAACCTTTGCCCTTTATGACCTTTGAGGACATTTTCGTTTTAATGCCACTTCTACTCCTCCCTCTTTCTCTCCTTTTAATATTTATTACTATATTTCTTGTTTTTATAAAACAATTAGCAAGCTCAAATCAAATATTAGCACGGGATTAAGAATCAGGGTATGTAAATAATTACTCATTAATTAATGAGTTGATTTTAAGCCGAGATGGCAAGTGTGTTAATTAACTAGCTCATCTGAATCCACCATGGTTTTGCGCATGCTAATTAAAGAGTTGATGTGAACTAAACAAGGTATTTTCGACGCATATTAATTTGTGAGCTGATATGAACCCGAGGCGATATTTGAATTTTGAGAATAATGGGTAGATGTGAAATAGTATTTGACTTATGCTAACTAATGACCTCAAGGGAAATCTGCTATTGAGGTCGTACTCTTGACGAGATTTTCGACAAATTTCTTCAAATGTTCACCGATCCTACCCAGGAGATGACGAAAATGAGGTCCGTTCAAAATTATATATATATTTATCTGTTACTGCTCTAGCTGTCGCAATTTTTGGTTAATCGTTACTCGATATTTAAATGTTTTATGCAAAAAGACTGATCCACTTCGTTAATGGCTGACATCGGACCAGCGGGAGGGGTGGGTTAGAGGGGGGATTTTCGAAAATTCAAAATATCTCCGTTACTATACGTTGGATCAAAAAATTGTATAGAACCAATCATATTGCAAATTAAATGTTCAATAAATATTGGTATATACCTTTGTTCCCGATCGTGAATATTAACCGAGATATTTGCATTTTTCAATTTTCAGCCTTCCGCAAACCCCCACTTCTACTCATGTTACATAACCAATACTCGGTTATATAATTAACCACACCATTCGAAGCTTAAAAACCAAATATTGTTTTCGAGAGACATTTATTATTCGAGAAACATGCAAATATGTTCTGGTGACCCCCCCCCCCACTTCTTAAGTTTTTGGACTACTTAAATTTGATCGATTGAGATAAAAATTATTCTGATTCATTATAAATTGCAAGACTAGATATAGTAAATAGTTTTTAATCAAATTAATACGTTATTATCAGATATATTACAGTAATTGTTTTTCTTTCAGGTAAGAAGTTGGCATAACAGTTTGTTTACATATCAGATGCTTTCCGTCGGGAGGTTTCTTATTATCGTTTGTAATTAATCACTTAATATTCACAGTGTGTATTGTGTTACCGGTATGTAGATTTATCTATTGCTATACTTCACGCGGGAAATCTGCCTATTTTACGCAGCCCCTGCTTTTTGCCGCAGACGGACTTTTTTTGAATCAGAGATTATATTTGATATATGCTAATTAACGACTTGATGTGACCCCGAGATTATACATTGTGTAAGGATTTTTGGAAGGGGTACACTTGGGTTTTATTTTATTTTTCAGAAATTGACAATTAAGACGCTGCAACAATGCTTCAGCTAGAAATCAACGAAATACTCCACAGTTACTATGTTTTAGTATTTAATAGCCTATAAGCTTGTCACAGAACAATATCTATAAACAGGCAGTACTCCAAAATCCTATAAATTCAGATTACATTCAGAGAATTTACAGGCAATGAAACTGGCAGTATCTGGTTATGGATACAGAAATACTGATTTTATTAATGGCATTAAACATTGAGTAATCGAGCTCTGTGTTAAAGTGCTCTTAACCAGTTGAATATGGTTGGTGATCCATATTTCTTTAGAATTCTCTGGCGAAATATGAAGAAATAGTGTTTATCAAGAGACATCAAAGCGTAAAATTATCTGTCTCCCAAGACTAGCTCTTGTCATAAAGAAATTCGTCAATGTTGAAACACTCATTTTTTATAATAGGAATATTTAAGTAAGTTCTTCAACTCAACAAAACTCAAGATTTATCCTTCTTGGAATTGAAGGTTTTCTTTGTGTGGATTGGGTGTAATAATTTATTTTAAAATAATATGATTTCATTCTGGTTATTCCAGTTTTTGAATATTTAAAAGCGTAACCATTGGAAGGGGAAACGCAATTTGAGGGGATGTGTAACATGTTGAGATTATTTTTTGTAATGACAAAAGTTAAAATTTTATAAATGAAGTTAACACCTCTTCCTCTTCCTCTCTCTCTCTCTCTCTCTCTCTCTCTCTCTCTCTCTCTATATATATATATATATATATATATATATATATATATATATATACATCACTGAGGGAATTTATTTTCTACATGGCCCGTACAATACTATTACACATTTGTTTAAAAATGTTGATAATATTATACAAAAGTATGCTCTAGTTTTTCTAAGTTAACGAATTTAAAAAAGAAAAGAAAATAATAAAAATGTATGTAATCAGCAATAGTTAAACTTTAATAATGTATTAAATGGGTACGAAACTGATAGCATCACAAATACACACTCATCTTTTGATTGATTTTGTACTTCTGTAGGCGTAAACCAACTATACTGTACGTCATTTAAGAACCAGTGACTATCTAACTATCAGCAGTTCATCTAATCAACTTAATTAAACTATTTAATTACTTCACGTTTTGTAGTATATAAATTGGTGTTACTCGAATATTAACTCTCCGTGATATATTTTGGTTTGCTTGTATACTATTCTTTTGAGGTGGTTTTGATTGAGAGTTACTTATAAATTGGAATTTTTACCTGAATAGGGTTATTTTTGTTTTTGGTTTTTGCTGAATAATTCTGACATCCTTTATTAAACATTAGCGTTTCCCCTGAAGCTACAATCTATTTCCTCCCGCTGAAATTTAAACGCCGACACAAGCCAAAGAACCACAAAGTATCCACATCACTGTCAGCTCTTAGGTATTTAGGGAAAATTCAAGTCGGGGCCCCACAAAGGATTTGTACGTTGCCTACTTCATCGCCCCCTCCCCCACATCTGCCACTCTGGCTGAGGCAGAAGCAATTTACCTGAACGCTGGCATTTGAGAGAGGTTAGGCGCTCCTGACATTTAGTCTTTCGTCCTTCTAAACTGAAAGGGTTACTATCACACCAGATAACCCTTGTTCCATTTGTCCTATCTCTCCCACTTTCCCTTATTTCACCCTACCATCTACTCTGTTGTAAAAAACAATTACCCTTAGTGTAAAATATAGAAACGTACGCAAAATTCAATTAAGTACAAAGAGAATGATTACCGTTTGATTTAATATGTCTCTGCTTTCAGGCCTAGAGATAGTTCACCAAATAAATAAAAACGTCAGAGAAATAAAAAAAAAAGAACTTCGATAATAAGCAAAATAAAACAATAATTTATTTACAAAGTAAATGCATTTTTATCTTGATTTTGTAAACATGTTCGAATGTATTTCTAAAATTTTTTATGTTTTATATCCATTATAAAGCATTGTTTCTTAGAAAGTATTGAAAAGATAGAGAGAGTGGGAGAAAAATAAGTATAGTAAATAAAAAATACATAATCAATAATGTTTAGTATATAACAATTGCATCAGGCTTTTCTTGAGTCAATCCAGTAAGTTGTTCTGTCCAGATGAGATCAACCCACCCATCCGCAGTATGTTTTTCTCCGTACTGTACTCAACCTCAACAGATCTTCTTAGAAAATAAATTAATATATATATATATATATATATATATATATATATATATATATATATATATATATATACTGCTCAAAAATGAATAGGGATATTGGTTATTTTTTTCTTATCCTATTAATTTTAATTAAATCGACCTGAATTAAATAACTTTTTTATGGGGGAGGGAAGACAATAATTTCTATCAAATATTAATGATATTAATAATTAAAAAAAAATGCTAGGTCCCATAAATACCACAAAACCTACTAACCTACCAATATCTCTATTCATTTTTGAGCAGTTTATATGGGTGTGTGTGTGTTTGCAATAGGGACGGAAGTAAGAGGAGACGCCGGAGTATACGAACATCAGTCGTTAATTTATTTGGTTTTTTTGAAATTTTAAATCAAAATTTCCGGTATTTTTTGAGTTTAACATCTTTGTGCTCCCAAACATTAGACAATAATTTTCTTAAAGACTGAGTGGAAGGAAATATAAATTGTTTAATTCTTTTGTTTTTTGTTTGTTAAACTATTTTTGAATTTGTTGTGGATAAATTAAATAAATAATAAATTAAATTTAAAGTAATTACCGCACACAATTATTTTTGAGAAATATTCAAACTTTTGTTTTTGAAAAACTCTAAAAGGGTGAAAAATATATTGTATTGGATGGTTCTTTGCTGCAAAAGAGGAAGTTCAAAAGTATTTAATAAGGATAGGAATTTACAATAGACATCATTGGTGTGCACTGTAAAGTTTATAGTGGATAGGGAAGCATCCAGGGGATTTAAATACAATATTATAAATTATCCTAATCTATCAAAAGGGATGCAGATAATACGTGTAGAAACTTCCTCGATCCATTTATACTTGAAAAGGTTAGAATCAGGAGGAGTTATGGAGACGGTCTCGCTATGAGGCTTTGAGGAAATCAAGTGCAGTTTTTACAAAAATACATTTCCTTTTGCTGGATGAGAACAAGTTAATGATATTTTGTATATAAATAAAATACATTTTTTGAGGCATCTTCCATTTTTAAGTCATTGTCTTTCTGACTAATTAAAAAAAATAAAACTGCCATCTAGGCTTGTACAAAATGGGTATGAGTAGAAAAGTGTATATTTAAGGAGTAGGTCAGAAGTAGGAATTAATAACGTTTGTTATTTTTCTGCTCATTAGCTACAGTAAATAGCGAAGAAAGAGAAAAATGAAGAACTTAATGACCCAAATTGCTGAACAAAGGTTTCTCAACGCTTTTGATTAATAGCAATTAGATTTTCTTTCGCAGAAACTTAGCTCGGCAAACTAACGGAGAAAAGAACCATTATCCTGGCGGCTCGGAAGTCGCAAAAATATTACGAGCAGAAAATATGGGTCTTAATGCTGCTGTAAATTAAAGTGGAACCCACTTAGGTAATCGCACTACAAATATATAATTCCTCGTAAAAAAAGTCATAAAACAGTCTGGTTCTAAGTTTCCTCATCAGAGGGAGGTTGATTACAGCCGAAAGAGGCCTGAAGAAGCCAGCTCCTTAATTGCAGTTATGAAACTCTTTACGAGCAACACTTTCGATCAAAGCGAAATCCCCGTCGACCGCCGACTCTCAACTAACTTCGAATAAATCAGTCCTTCCAATTTTACTCAGAAATAATAATTTTTTTTTTTCATCAGGCCTCCTTTTGCTATGTTTTTCTCATTTTATTATTTTCGTCTTCACGTCAGTATTTACCTGTATTCACCTCAGTATTTCTCCGACCTCTTGACCTTTCCCACTTTCTTACGTTGCTATTTAAAATGACCCTTCACAGTAAATATTTACTCTAAGCAAAGCTCCCTTAAACCTACGTATATTTTCTCCATTTATTTCAGAATTATCACGTTAGCGGACGCCCAAACAGACTCACACAACATTATTTTCAACAAATATTGCTCGAAACTTTTTGTCAATATCTATTTTCAAACTCAGTTATCAACGCAAATAATCATAAGGTCTGTCTATGAAACACAGTATTTAAACCTTTAAAAGGAACAGGGACGAATATAAGAAAGATAGGCGACCTTATTGGGGTACCCTGGGCAAGATTTATAATTTATTTACAATTCACCTAAAGAAATTATTTATCGGGATTCATGAACCGGTGTTTGATCACTGCCGAAATTACTTGGTCTAATATAGTCTGACAGACATTTCTCATTGACATTAATATTAATACAAAAATGATAATTTTAAAGCTTAATCTAAATTTTACACTTTTCATTTTTTTCTTTGATGGTTTGAAATATTTAAATGAAAATGTTTCATTTTGGCGAAATAAAATATTGTAAAGATGCAATGAATGAATGAAATGAAAATATTGATAATAACCCCTTGCTAAGATAATGGTATCCTGGGCCTTCAGCAGTGTTTTTCTGGATTCAATCAGACACGAATTAAAGGAAGCAAATTATATTTATTATCGTTCACATTGTGGAATTAAGGATACATTTGAGGATTTTCTGAAGGATAGCACTCGATTCTAGCCAGGGTGGTCAGGATTTTATTTAATGAGTCTGCCGTTAAAAAAAAACCTCTTATTGCCCACACGGGAATCGTTCACTGAAGTTTACCAAGTGGATTAAGACCGTCCACGGTCTTTAACGTCTTTACTCATATAGCTATCCCAAGTCCTCAAGAAAGAAAGACATATTCATTGAATTGAAGTAGAAATTCGATAAAAATATATACTGATTTTGGAAATCTTGGAACTTCGTAGATCATGAAATAATATTAGATACATTAGAATTAGACAGAGCTTATGATGTGTTCTGCTATTACTTACGCATGTAGTCTACTGTTACTTGAAAGTAGAAGAAGTTACTAATGGATATAAAATTTCCTCCAAAGGCCATGCGATCTCTGCCAGTGTTTCTTTCTGATTTTCCTTATGAGAAATCCGCTGTAATTATGCCATGATTTTCGAAGAAATATTCAAATGTCTATCGGCCCTACCTAGGAGATGAAAAATGAGCTCCATTAAAATATTAACCAAAAATGAAACTAGCTAGAACGGTATAAAGCCAAAGGCCTCGAACCTTCTCAAGTTTTTGTTCCATAGAAGCAGTTATTAAATTAAAAATAAAAAATATATATGTACACATTGAAGGAAATTTATTAGATTTAGAACAAACAACTTTATAAAAAATTCGAATTAGTTACCCAATGAATATTTATAGATGATATATGAATAAATATTTTTAAAGGTTTTTCCTCTTTACACGTTTTATATATATCTTTCCCTGTAACTCCTCCGGTGTTTTTTCTTTGATTTCACTTGGATTTTTTAGATTTTAATTCGACTATCTATTCAAACTTTTACATATCATCTGTAAATATTCATTTTTTATTATGTATTTATTCTGAATATTTATTGAAATTTATTATATATATATATATATATATATATATATATTATTGATAAGTATTCAATTTTAATGAGTAGAAAAACTTCTTCATATATTTTCTATGGGGACACGGTTTCATTAAATAAAAACAGGCATACATTTTTAAATAAATAAGTGATACATTTTTTAATGGTGGTTTGAAATATACATACTTTAATTAGGTTCGAAAAATAATGTCTTGCAGCCGACGTCCTTCTTTTTGGATACAAATTTGGAACCTCTCCCAAACGTTACTTAACTCTCTCCGATATTTCATTCGGCGCGGCTTCAATTTTCAGACGAATGGAATTCTTCAGCTCATCGATTGTGCGAGGCTTGTCCTTGTTGTCCCCCGAAAATCAGTGTGAGGTGTGGCACTGTCCTGCTGAACAATCATGGGGTCCAACAATCCCCATCTTTGATATTCAGTACAACACTGTTACTTTTAAACTGTGGAGAGGTCTTTGGAGTAATTCATGTGGGTTGTCTGACGCCCTATACCGACAATGTTGAACATTTACGTAATCGCCTAGATGAAAATGTGCTTCATCACTCGTGAATACTGCAGCATATGCGTCTTCTGTAAACATTTCGTCCAGTACGCGACAAAACGTTCTGCGGTTCCTCCAAAACTTAAGATCATCATAAAAGATGGGGTGAAGCGAACGACGTGACATACTCAGCACTACAGCCGGACTAGCAAGAACTGCCGTTCTCACTTTGTATACATTTTCCGGAGTATGAACTGAACGGGTGGTTTCTCTTACATCACAGGTCCCATACTTCTGAACACTGCTACACATCGGAGTATTTCTATCAAGCACTGTTCCTTGACGTCCAACTCTAAAATTTTGATGGAAAAGACGATGCACTGTGACTAGGAATCATTGTTTCTAAAGTACTGCTTGACAACGAACACAAGATGCTCTATGCTCCATAGCGGCTGAAACTGCGTTGCATGCGCGGTCTGCTAACATTCATTCAAGGTCATCTCTCGTTGACGCGTACTAGCCGTTCAAAGAACTTGCGTTTCCTCTGCTTCACCCTGTATTCACTGGGACTTTAATTTCTGTTTTGTCTTTAAAGTCATATGCTCCAAGTCTGAATACTATTCGTTCAATGTGTACATTTATCTATTTATGTTTAGTTTAATAACAGCTTGTATGCCGTTTTTAATGCTTAATGTTTGCCATCAGGATGGAGTGTATGCTCTGAAAAAACTCTGTCGCATAGAATAAATAACTGAAGGAATGAGGCCTTTGTTTCCTTACCTCAGATACCAGATTCATTCGCCACCCAGCACCTCAAAAATGGAGCTAGAATAGGGAATAGGCAGAGAATTACTATAGCAGTACTAGCAGCAGTTTACTATAGTTAACCAACAATAGTAGAAGATCTCCGTTGTTATTTTTAATCTAATGGAAAATGATATATAACCAATCTTCTTTATAGATAATACACTTCTAATTTTATACATTTTCTCATCGTTTCTACTATTTCATTTCATACACTTCTTCACGTTGCGGATGAGTCACCGAAGTGTAGTAGAGCAATTAAAAAATATTGACACTAAACGTTTTAGGTACTGAACGACATTTTATATTTCAGGCATGTGTTAAAAAATGTATATATATTTTAATTTTGAGTTAAGAAACATCATAGCGTTCTAAATGGGACTAATGTTAATGAATTTTCTGAAAAAAACACAAGTCTAATGAAAAATCCGAGAAGGAAAAGACGTTTAAAGCTGGAACAATGTTCACTCAAACAAGGAGAAATTAGTTGTGGTCTGAGTGGACAAATTTATGCTAGTAGACTCGCTTTCATTACTCGACATTAGGCCTATGCCCTTCTCTCTGATTAATCTTCCTCTTCCCATAACTTAGACTTTCTCCTCTCTCTCTCTCACGCTTTCTCCCACTCCTGTCTCATTCCCTCCTTCATCTTTTATTATCTATCACTATCATTTCTTGTCTCTCATGGGAACTACTAATGAGAAATTGCAATTAGTAAATGTGCTTCTTGATGAATGGTAGTTATTAATTTCCGTGATGTTTTTTATTTATAAACTCTCCTGGCACTTGAGCTTGCTAGAGACTAACTATAGAATTACTTCCATTAAATCGTTCCCTACTAAATCAAACTTTTTGAACGTTTGGGGAATTTCAGTAAAGTTAAGGACTAATACATTTATGTATGTTTTGGAAAATGGAAAAAAAATATATTGCCCTGAAAAACTAAAACATTTTGTATATGTATACACTAAATTAAGGTGAATGGTATGCTTATATTTCAAAAGTCCCTCACGCAGGGGCTGCGTTAACTAAGCAGTTTTCCCACGTGAGTCGTATATCTCAAAACGTAAAAGTTCAATGAGGATAATATCTTGAACTTAGGCTTCAAATAGAGTGCCTCATGATATAACATTAATTATAATGAGTAGGAGTTTACTGAAGTCAGTTTTCTAAGACTTCGAGATTAAGGAAAGTCCGTCACGCAGGGGCTGCGTAAACTAAGCAGATTTCCCACGTGAAGTTTTACAATAGAGAAATTTCACGAGAGCCGAGCAGTTAAGAAAACGGCCGAACTAGCTTTTGGCGGGAAAGTCACTCGTCCGTTAGCCGCCCAGATTTATTAAAGAAGCAAATATCTCGGTTAATATTCAAGATAGAGAATAGATGTATATAACAATAATGATAGTAAATTTAATTTGCAATAAGATTGATTCTGTACAATTGTTTGATCCGACGTATAGTAACGGAGATATTTTGAATTTTCGAAAATCCTCCCCTCTAAAGCCCCCCCCCTCCCACCAGTCCGATTTCAGCCGTTAACGAACTTGATCTTTCTTTTTACATAACACTACTATATATCGAGTTTGGTAACGATCAAACAAAAATTGCGACCGCTAGAGCGGTAACAGACAAATATATATATATATATATATATATATATATATATATATATATATATATATATATATATATATTATATTTTCGTCATCTACTGGGTAGGATCGATGGACATTTAAAGAAAAAATTCAAAAATTCCGTCATGAGCACAACCTCAATAGCTGATTTCCCTTAAGGGAAATATGCTAAAAAAGCAGACGTAACTCAGACTTGTTTCAGCTGATGACAGGTCCCACGTTCTTTCCCAGCTCACAATGTTGAGGAAAGCTACGATAAACCTGTTAAAGAATCAGTTTTACCAGTTTTCGAGTGGAGTTGCTAATTTATAAGTATCATTACGAGTACATAGTTTATCCATGATAAGGCTATCAGGTGTGAAATAGGCATTAACGAGTCAAATGAAGAGGTGGTTCACGTTTCTTAAGTTTTTGGCAATAAACTCTCGAAACGTAAAATAACCCTTGAGTCTTGGCCAGTATTTTTTAACTTTTTATGGATTTGAAAGTCATTAAAAGCAACACTATGAAAAATTCATTTCCACGACATCGTCTCAAGCTAACGAATACTGATAAATTCTGAGTTCTGGGCTGGGGCCTTCGACAGAAAAGCCAGAAAGCAGTTACACTCACTAAGAAAACAACAAGTTTATTTTATATGTGAACGAAATCAACTTTTTTTTTGAATTTCGATTTCTATAATTTGAGCACTCTAAGATGGTTATCTTAGACTTATGGCCTAAATCATGGCCATTTTCAAAATTAATGAGTAGCCCTTTTTGTAAATGCACTTAACCCAGTTCTGTTATTTAATCAAGACCACATCATGTTTAAAAATGGATCAAATTTGTTTATATAGATGATTATTAGCTCCTATTTTGTATCTTATTTAAGAGAAGTTGGCCTGCCTCATTGATATATAGTTTATTTCAAAATTCGTTTATACCCCAAATAAATGAATGTAAGTTAGTCCTTTTAAAATTCTACAATACATTTTCGTATTCGATAACATAAATGTTTCCTCATCCTTCATTTTCTGCGCGTTGTCCAATGAACTTAACATCTTCGAACATTAGGAAATTAAGAGATAAAAGAATAATAACAATCGACCACAGCAATTGACCGCTCAAGATTAGTGGAACGCAAGGGAAGTGAAGAAACAATATCATAAATATCTTCGTTTCTATGCAATGGATAAAAAATTGTATAGGACTTAAGTTGATAGTTTTCTTATGGTAAGAACGGACTCATACATAATTTACTTATTCCAAATAGGAACGGAATAAGTCACAATTTAGATTCCTACTCACCCCTTCCTCAAATTTCTCCATTTCTCAATTTTTCCAAATGACAGAAAACGTTTATATTCCGAGTTCTCGGCTCTCGAGCACGGCGCAACTCGGCGGTGTCTCGGAGGCTTTTTATCAGCTTTCCCTTAAGGCAAATCAGCTATTGAGGTCGTACTCATGACGCGATTTTCGAAAAATTTCTTCAAGTGTCCATCGATCCTACCTAAGAGATGACGAAAATGAGGTCCGTTCAAAACTATATATATATCTATATATGTATATATATATATATATATATATATATATATATATATATATATATGTATATATATTTGTCTGTTAACACTCTCGCGGGCGCCATTTTTGTATGATCGTAACGAAACTCGGTATTTAATCGGTTGATGTAAAAAGGAAGATCAAGTTCGTTAACGGCTGAATTGGCCCTGGGGAGGGGGGGGGTTTAGAGGGAGGATTTTCGAAAATTCAAAATATCTCCGTTACTATACGTCAGATCGAAAAATTGCACAGAATCAATCTTATTGCAAATAAAATTTACTATAAATATTGTTATTTACGTTTATTCTCTATCTTGAATATTAACCGAGATATTGGCATTTTCATTAAATCTGGGCGGCTAACGGACGGGTGACTTCCCCACCAAAAGCTAGTTCGGCCGTTTAATTTTTGCGATCCGATGCATAATAACGGAGATATTTTGAATTTTCAAAAACTCTAACCCCCCCCCCCCCTGCCACAGTTCAGATTTCATCAAATAACTAACTTGATCTTCCTTTTTACATAAAACGATTATATTCCGAGTTTGGTAAGGGTCAAACAAAAAATTACGACCGCTAGAGCGTTAACAGACAAATATATATATATATATATATATATATATATATATATATATATATATATATATATATATATATATATATATATATACTAGCTCAGATACCTGGCTTCGCCCGGGAATTGAGTTGAGGCTGAATGGTGATGGTATTTTTTTTGACAAGACTTTACTTTGCACAATATTTTGACATTTACCCGTCCCAGTGTTTAGGGTTAATACCCGTTGTTGGCATTTGTTTATAATAAAATTATTTTTTTATGTAAGTCTTCACTGTCCTCCAAATTGTCATATTTCACGTCTCCTGTGCATTATGCATAGATGTCAGTTATTAAGGACAAAATATTAACATAGATTTGAATTAATTTTTCCAGGTGAGGTACCTAGTAGTTCAAATTGGAATGAATTGTTGAGAATATCAATATTTCTACGCAAATTACTTGCCAATTATATATATATATATATATATATATATATATATATATATATTTATATATATATAATTTTGAACGGACCTCATTTTCATCATCTCCTGGGTAGGATCGATGGACATTTGAAGAAATTTTTCAAAACTCGCACCATGAGTACGACCTCAATAGCTTAAATCTGCTAAAACATTTATATTATCTTAACATATCTTAAATATTAATTTTTCCCTCTAAATGTTTCACGTCCTTTAAGAAGCCTCTTCAGGAGTAGTACACTTATTATAAAAAGATTCAACGTTACGACTGAAGGAACCAAGTCAAGACTCACTCATTTTTCTGTTTTCAGCTTCTGAGATGAGATCGGCTAACTTCGGGTCTAGTCGTTAGTTTCCGTCAAGAGCTAGTTTGGCTGTTTTCTTAATTGCCCGACTCTCGTGAAATTTCTCTATTGAAAAACTTCACGTGGGAAATCTGCTTAGTTTACGCAGCCCCTGCGTGACGGACTTTTTTTTTCTAGATATACATGATTCGATTGACTTTCCATGAACCATACTGTTACGGAGTTATCTCAAGAAATGAATATATAGCTAGTGCATATTTATTTGGCAGAATTTAAATGTGACTGATGGAGTTGATCCATCTATTTAAACAGATATTGCAAGAAAACAGCTTCCATTTGAACGTTTCCAATAAAATATATTTGAGGGTTAGGGGAGTAACCAACAATTTTCTCCGTGTTCAAAGAAAAGAGAGTAAATCTTATCAAGAGTTACAATCACTATTGGTATGGAAGGGAAAGGAGGGGAAACAGACAAGAAGAAAAGCATAGGTTTACCGGAGTCGAAGTGGTTTAAAGGATAAACCCCTAAGGCTTTTCCAATGGCGAACTTTTCTCACCCCAAAAAGATTCATTGACTACTTTAAAGTAGAGTCAGGTAAGGAGCCAGATAAAGAGGGGCCGCCTTCTCTGTCAAATTAGCTCACTTTCTCAAACAGCCTGCGGTTCTTATCCGCCCCTCCCCCCACATCTTTTTTTTCTTTTACTTTTGATACACATAAATTACCTATCGATACTTATTTTTCTGACGTTTATAATCGAGGGAAATCAGTTTGTTCATACTTTGAAAATATTGGGAAATATGTTGTCTGTATAACTGGAAAGTATTGGAATTTTATTGGTTTTATTCTAGAATAAAACTGTGATTAAAAATACTGTGTTTTAGCAGATTTTCCTAAAGCAAAATCAGCTATTGAGCTCGTCCTCACGACGCGATTTTCGAAAGATTTCTTCAAATGTCCATCGATCCTACCGAAAATGAGGTCCGTTCAAAACTATATATATATATATATATATATATATATATATATATATATATATATATATATATATTTGTCTGTTAACGCTTTAGCGGTCGCAATTTTTGTTTGATCGTTACCAAACTCGGAATTTAATCGTTTTATGTAAAAAGGAAAATCAAGTTCGTTAATGGCTGAAATCGGACCAGTGGGAGGAGGGGTTTAGAGGGGGGATTCTTGAAAATTCAAAATATCTCCGTTATTATGCATCGGATCGAAAGATTGTATAGAATAAATCTTTTTGCAAATTCAATTTACTATAAATATTGTTCTATACATGTATTCTGCATCTTGAATATTAACTGAGATATTTGCATTTGCATTCTGCGTGTGGTCACCAGTAGGCTATGATCGGACTTTCCGACGAGAGGTCTGGCGGCCGTTTCCATAACTATTCTTCCCTCGTGAATAGGTTTAGAGGTTAGGTTAACTGTTTTTTGGGGCTAGAAACTACTGGGTTATTACGCCCTAAATAATGTTTTAGGTTTAGAGGTTTCTTACTAGTACAGTTGTTATTAGGCAGATTTCTCTATTGTAAAACTTCACGTGGGAAATCTGCTTAGTTTACGCAGCCCCTGCGTGACGGACTTTTCTTGTTTATATCCTAGGCATGTTTGTTACCTTTTATTGTTATTTTGAGTGTTTTCTACACTGCAGAACATGCTGTGATATTTAATATTAGAGTTTTTTGTTTCGTGGGCAGGCACTGAGGAAGGAGCTTGGTCTCTGAAAGTGCACTCTGAATATGTTAAAGCAATTGCAGATCACAAGGATTTTTATTGATTCTGATCAATTGGTTCTTCTATCGTCCAGTATCTCGGGAGAATGGTTCTACTAGCCATTGAATACTCGATCGTATATTCTATAACATATTAATCTTAAAATAATCGAGTTTAATTATTGACGCGAAAAAATCGAGTTCAAGATTGACGAGTAAATTATCGATCTGTAGTCAGCTGACAACCTACTTGGGGAATGTCAGTATCAACAAGCTCCCAAGCGAGGAAGGGACAGTCGCAACGAACGTAAGAGGGAACGAGCACTTCAGAAATATAAGTAGTAATCTGTTATCAATGAATTAATTAATTTTTATTAGCAGATTTCCCGTAAGTGAAATCAGCTATTGAGGTCGTACTCATGACACGATTTTCACAAAAATTTCCATCGACCCTACACAGGATATGACGGAAATGAGGTCCGTTCAAAATTATATATAGATCTATATCTATATATACACTCAACCCCAGAAAAAAAACCGGCCACTTCATTTTTGTCGTATTAAAAGCTGATTTTCAGCAATTTTCTTTATGTGCGTATTCTATTTATTACTGAGAATTTAGAGTCTAAGTCCATTGAACTAATCCTTTCACGATTAGTAAACAATTAGATAAAACTCAGATTAGATTTATTTGTCGTGAAGTTGATCTATTCTAAACTGTAAGTAGTTTTTCGCACATTTAAACATCTTTAATTATTAACCAAGCATTTTCTTTAATTAATGTTTTATTTTTATTTCGGTCCAGAATAATGGGTCTTTCAAACTTAGAAGGAAGGCCGGAGCACGTTACACTTGGGGTAGCGAAGTCTACCATTCACTGTAATAAAAATGAATAATAATTTTTTTTTTTTAAATGTGTTAATTTATCTTGTTCTTTTTATTTTATTTTGTATTTTTGTGTAAATAATCAATAAAAATGATTCACTTTTGGCAGATTTTGTTTAAATAACCTATAGATTAACCAATTATTTTAATTAAAAAGATTAATATACATATATATTAAGTATTTAACAAAATTATAAGACTAAATCTAAGTGTCCGATTTTTTTTTGCGGTTGAGTGTATATATATATATATATATATATATATATATGTGTGTGTGTGTGTGTGTGTGTGTGTGTGTGTGTGTGTGTGTGTGTGTTAACGCTCTAGCGGTCGCAATTTTTTTTTGATCGTTACCAAACTCACTATTTAATCGTTTTATGTAAAATGAAAGATCAAGTTCGTTAATGGCTGAAATCGGACCAGTGGGAGGGGGGATTCTTGAAAATTCGAAATATCTCCGTTATTATGCGCGGGATTGAAAAAGTGTATAGAATCAATCTTATTGCAAATTACATTTAATATAAATATTGTCTATTGTTTATTCTCTATCTTGAATATTAACCGAGAGATTGGCATTTATATTGTGTATGTAGTCGACAGTAGTCGGCTACATTCGAGACTTTCCGCCGAAAGCTAGTTCGGCCGTTTCCGTAACTGTTCGTCCCTCGTGAATTGGTTAGAGCTTCGTCACTACTACTGTTATTAGTAGGCAGATTTCTCTATTGTAAAACTTCACGTGGGAAATCTGCTTAGTTTACGCAGCCCCTGCGTGACGGACTTTTTAATGAATATATCAGTAAGTAGAAACTTATTGATGCAGTGTTTATTAAAGAATTATTATTATTTTTTCTAAATTAATGTTATTATTTTTTGGAAAAGTTGGCCCTGAGTAGGTGGTATTTACCCCACGAAACGTGTAGGCAATATGAATACATTTTGGGCTTAAAAAGTGTTTTTTATTGGAGACCCTTGCCAAAACAATATGTAGAACGCACAAAACGACAAAATTGTATTCAAAATCGAACTCTATTTCAGCTGGGAAATATATCCAATGCTTACAATACTATTGACCTATGATAGATAAGAGTATGATCCGGCTTTGTGCCTGGTTCCGTCAACATTAATTTCCTGGTCTGCCAGCTGGGTCAAGTGGTGACGGCCTTGATAGATGTGGTTTGTAATGCTTTATCCGCCTCACTATCACCAGGTGATATACCAGCTGGTGAATTCCCTTCCTCAATGGCTCGCCTTTTAAGCTACTACCCGGCTAACTACATCACAGATACACCATCTTAAAATAGCATCGCTGAAACAGAAAAAGTCCGTCACGCAAGGGCTGCGTAAACTAAGCAGATTTCCCACGTGAAGTTATACAATAGATAAATCTTCATACGAGTGCCGAACTGTTATGGCAACGGGCCGAACTAGCTTTTGGCGGGAAACTGGCATTCGTTATCGGCCCTAATTTAATAAAAATGCAAATATCTCGGTTAATATTCAAGATAGAGAATAAATGTATAGAACAATATTTATAGTAAATTTAATTAATAAGATTAGTTCTATACAATTTTTAGATCCCACGTATGGTAACGGAGATATCTCGAATTTTCGAAAATACCCCCTCTAAACCCCTCCTCCCACTGGTTTGATTTCAGCCATTAACAAACTTGATCTGTTTTTTTGCATAAAACGTTTAAATATCGAGTTTGGTAACGATCAAACAAAAATTGCGACCGCTAGAGCGTTAACAGACAATATATATATATATATATATATATATATATGAATATAAAATCCCTATTCATTTTTGAGCAGTATATATATAGTTTTGAACGGACCTCATTTTAGTCATCTCCTGGGTAGGATCGATGGACATTTGAAGAAAATTTTCGAAAATCGCGTCATGAGTACGACCTCAATAGCTGATTTCCCTCAAGGGAAATCTGCTAAAAGGTGTCTCTCAGTGAAGTCATGGCGATTATATACATCAGCTTTTTATAGGCAGCTTTCCCTCAGGAGAGATCAGCTACTGAGATTGTACGCATGATGGGATTTTCGAAAACGGTCTTCAAATGTCACATCCATCCAACAATGAAGTCAATTCAAAATTGTATATACATACACACATACTTGTCTGTTAAGGCTCTAGCGGTAACAATTTTTGTCTGACCGTTGCCAAACGATATTTAAACGGTTTATATAGAAATGAAGATCAATTTCGTTAACGGCTAAAATCAGATCTGTAGTCGGGGGGGGGGTGGCGTTTAAAGGGGCGAATTTCGAGAATTCTTAATATCTCCGTTATTATGCGTCGGTTTGAAAAGTTTTATAGAACCAATTCTATTAGAAATTTCATGTTCTATAAATGTTGTTATGGTACTGAGCGACATCACCTAGTTGCGGAGCTCTTCAAATAAATAAATAAATGTTGTTATGTACGTGTTTTCACTATGTTGATTATTAACCGAGATATTTGCAATTGTTTAGTTTTTGGTGATTAGTAAAGCACTAATTTTACTCATGTTTTATTAACAAAAAGCTGTTATATTATGAATCCAATTATTTGAAGCCTAAATACGAAATATTGTTTTCATTGAAATTTTAAGTTTTGAGATAAATGCAGCCCCGGAGTGACGGACTTTTATTTTATTTTGTCGTGTTTTAAATAGGTTTGCTGTGCCTCACAAAAAAAAAAAAAACAACTTGTGAAGAATTGGACGTTTTTTTTCTCTCTCCAAATTCATTTTACCTACTCTCTACTGCTCGTTCCCTCTTGCGTTCGTTGCGGCTGTGTCTTTCTCACTGAGGAGGTCGTTGGACAATAATGAAAATAATAAAATTGACGGATCATTCCATCTCGAAAGAAACGCACCTTCCACTTTAAAAAATGTTTAAATAATTGATCTTCTTTATCAATATACTGAAATGATACTAAACGAAAAAAAGTCCGTCACGCAGGGGCTGCGTAAACTAAGCAGATTTCCCACGTGAAGTTTTACAATAAAGAAATCTGCCTACTAATAACTGTAGTAGTGACGAATTTCCAAACTAATTCACGAGGAACGAATTACGGAAACGCCCGAACTAGCTTTCCACGGAAAGTCCCGAATATAGCCGACAATACACACTTAATACAAATACAAATATCTCGGCAAATAGCTGATTTCCCTTGAGGGAAATCTGCTAATAAAAGAGAATGTTTTTTTTTTTCTCTCTCCAATTAGAAAAATAATAGATCACAGCTAGGGGACATTTGTCATAGTACCGTTTTATGCCATTGTGAAATGAAATTAAAGGAAACGTATTTATTTACATTAAATTTTAATATACCATAATAGGATACCCCAAATAATTTTGATTTATATAAACAAAAAAATTCTAATATTATGCCTATTAATTTCGTTATATATTGTAACAGCATTTATAGGTGTACAATACTTTCGTTAACAAATTAGCTCAAATTCCTTGAATACTTTTTATAGATTAATTTCTTTAAAAATCTTAATACCAGTCTAAATATATAACATACATTTTTCAACATCAGATTTCTCTTAAGGGAAATCAGCTATTAGGGACAGCCCTAATACAAACTGAGGACGAGATTTTGAAAGAATTTCTGCAAATGTACGTCGATCCTACCTAGTAGATGAAGAAAATGTTCGATCAAAAATATACCAATATTTATATATATATATACTTATGCTACCTACCGGTGCCGGATCAAACAAATTGCCACAAATTGCCTCCATAATCGGTGAGAGATTTTTATTTCGTTTCGATTCAAGTCTAAGGTCCAAATTGATTTTATTAATCAGATAAAAAACAATGAATTGTTATGTGAATGTTATTTACCGTAATAACAATGTACATCAAATTTTCGACATTTCTATTTAGTTGCAGATTTACCTTAGCGGAAATCAGCTATTGAGGTCTAACTCATGACGGGACTTTCGAAAAATTTCTTCAAATGTCCATCGATCCAATCCAGGAGATGATGAAAATGAGGTCCGTTCAAAATTCTCTCTCTCTATATATATATATATATATATATATATATATATATACATACATACATATATAATAAAAAAGACAAATAATGTAAAAAGACAGATTAAGTTCGTTAATGGCTGAACTCGGACCAGTGGGAGGAGGGGTTTAGTGCGGGGCATTTTCGAAAATTCGAAATATCTCCGTTACCATACGTCGGATGAAAACATTGTATAAAACCTATCTTATTGCAAATTAAATACACTATAAATATTGTTCTATACATTTATTCTCTATCTTGAATATTAACCGAGATATTTGCATTTTTATGAAATGTGGGAGTATTACGGACGATTGAGTTTCCCTCCAAAAGTTAGTTCGGCCAATTTCGTAACTGTTCGGCTCTCGTCTGGAGATTTCTCTATTGTATATCTTATCGTGTGAAATTTGCTTAGTTTACGCAGCCCCTGCGTGACGGACTTTTATTTTCATATTTTTTTTTTAAATGATTCGATACATATCTCATTAAAAAAACACAACAGTAATCCATTAGAAAAGCAATGCTCAACATAGAAGCCACTTGAGATGAAATATTTTCAGCGGAAAGCAATCTCCGCTTCCGAAATTACTTGGAATGCTGTTGACCCTTTGATATTCCTATTGAATATTTGGTAGTGGTGGACCCAGGAGCTGTGTACTGCGATAATAGGGCTATATATAAGATGGGGCAATGTAATGGAGACGCTCTGATATATGGCTTGCCTTGGATTAATTATAAAGCAGAAGATGGGGGAAGCCTTAAAGCTCATGGTAATATCTTCCCCGAGGCATAATTCTACCTTTGGCCCTTCCTCTGCTCAATAGCTCCCTACAACAACCAACAATTTATAGAGTTTCACACTAATTATGCTCATATTTTCGTTTGCATGTTAATTTTGTTTTCTTTTCATCGTTTTCTCAACAAGTACATTAAATTTTGTTTCTGAAAGAAGCTGTATCGTTTAAGAAATAAAGTACGTTAAACAAAAAGTCCGTCAGGCAGGTGCAACGTTAACTAAGAAGTTTTCCCACGTGCGCCACATATTTGCATTTATGCAAAATGTAAAAGTTCAGTGAGAACAATATTCGGTATTTCAGCTTCAAATAAAGTATTCGTGATAGCTTATTGTTAATATGACATGACTAGGGGGTGGAGCTTACTGAATGCCAAAAACCAAAAAAATGCAAATATCTTGGTTTATAATCAAGATAATGCATATAAACAACATTTATAGAACATTTAATTTGCATTGTTGATTAGTTCTATGCACTTTTTCAATTCGACGTATAATAACGGAAATAATTCCCCCCTCCCGTCCGATTTCAGCCGTTCAGGAAGTTGATCTTAAAACGTTTAAATATCCAGTTTGGTAACGATCAAACAAAAATTACGAGAGCTAGAGCTTTACAAAACAAAAATATATATATCTATATATACTAATCATCCCCTAGATAGGTCTTGCAGATCTGATATTTAGTAGTTCAGATGTTTGGAGAGAAAATGTTTGTAGGTTCAGAGAGGTATGAGAAAACATGATGTGGTTTCCTCATACCTTGTTACTTTTACCAATAACTTATTATAAATATGCCACTATTATGTTTACAAATAACTCACTTATAATAGAATATACACTTCTGCATACATTTAGATTAACTCAGTGACAGCTTTGTGTTCTTCATTTTGTCTGGAATATGCTGGATGGTAGAGGAACCAATTGATAGGGATCAATAAGAAGGCCAAGTCCTCTACTGTTTTTTTTTTAAACAACTGTTTTTTAAAAACAGTAGAGGACTTGGCCTTCTTATTGATCCCTTCTTCATTTTCGTTAATTTTACACAAATTATCAAAGGACTCCCTATTAAGATGTAACTGATAAATCCAATCTCTTCCTAGAATGTTTTATTTCACTACAAAATCTACATATAATCTGAGTGAGCTTATGACTCTGCCCAGCTGGACCTTCACATTGTTTTAGTAGCTTAACATTTTAGCCCGTGAAGGAGGTGAATGACTGAGTGCTGGAAATTAGTTCAAAGTTTCCTACATTTTGCCATATAGTTTCAGAAATTATTGAAACGCAACTCACAGTATCGAATTGCATCGCTACCATCTTTATAATGACATATAGTTTCACTGTTACCATGGGAAATACTGTATTCAAAGACTAGTTAACCATACTGATACCGCCAAGCACGTTGGAACCACTCTCATTTTTAACAGCATCCATCCAAATCGTGTATATTTTTATTAGCAGATTTCCTTTACGGGAAATCAGCTCTTGAGGTTGTACTCATGACGGAATTGGAAAATGTCCATCGACCCTACCTAATAGATGACGAAAATGAGGTCCGTTCAAAACTATATATATGTCTGTTACCGCTTTAGCGGTCGCAATTTTTTTTTGATCGTTACCAAACTCGATATTTAGTCGTTTTATGTAAAAAGACAGATCAAGTTCGTTAACGGCTGAAGTCGGACCAGTGTAAGGGGGGGGGGGGTTAGAGGGGAGGTTTTTCGAAATATCTCCGTTACTTTACGTCGGATCGCAAAATTGTTCAGAATCAATCTTATTGAAAATTAAATTTACTATAAATATTGTTATATACATTTATTCCCTATCTTGAATATTAACCGAGATATTTGCATTTTTATTAAATTTTGGCCGATAACGGATTTTTGAATTTCCCGCCAAAAGCTAGTTCGGCCCTTTGCCGTAACTGTTGGGCTCTCGTATGGAGATTTCTCTATTGTATAACTTCACGTGGGAAATCTGCTTAGTTTATGTATATGCAAGATATATATATGTAAGATATGCATTTTTTTGTAACTCAAATATTAACCGAGTTATTCATACTTTAACCTTTTCAGCCATCAGTAGCCTCACCCCTTCTACTCTTCAGTTTGGTGTGTTATACTATCACGTGGGAAATCTGCTTAGTTTTCGCATCCCTTCGCAACGGACTTTTATTAGAGTTTTGACACACTGAAACAGCCTGAATAGTTTTTCAAATCGTATAGTCTAGGCTATCAGAATATTGATTGAACTACCGGAAGACGTCATGTTGTCAGACGTGCCTTTTTCCATGAGATCTCCTGGAACCGTGAGCAACTTGAGTTTTCACCATACTACGATGTAATCACCTGTTTTACACACCTAATTTGCGGTCCGAAAGCTACACTTCGCCGCCCTAGGGCCGCAAAATAAGCTGTTTATTATTTTAATTCATTCATTTCATTATATACATTATATTAGTTTGTTTTGCTCGTAGTATTGTGATATTTTAATCAGAAACAATCCAGCTACGAGTAATAGTGTGAATGTGTCAAACAAAAAACAAGTAATAGAATCTTCAAAGGGTATTATGTTTTCAAACAACCAAAATTGTACTTTTAACATTTCTATAAATCAAAAATAAACGAACTAACTTTTTTCAGCATTTTGAAATATATCAGTTGTATTAAATGAAACACACATATGTTCATCTCTCTTTATTAACTTACATAATAACATAACGTAAAACAATCCATACATTAAACATTCATCATGTCCCCATAACCACAAAATAACCTTCAAACAAAAAGGTACACTTAACCAAAAGAAAATCTTGTTTTTGATTAATGTTATATCGTATTAATATTTATTGTAGTATGGTGAAAAATAGCGTTCGTGCCTCGGGCCAAAGTGCTTTTGCCGGCCCTCGAACTTTTCATGACCTCGACCACATCTCGGTCAAAAAATATCTCGGGCCGGCAAACGCCCACTTTCGGCCCTTGGTACGAAATATACTATTTATGAACCTTGAAGTAATCAGTATTTGATAAACGCACACTGGCACTAGACTAATTTATTACATTTATTCCTGTTGATTGGACAGGATAATGTGCAAATAGATGTAATACAATAAATAATAATTTTATTTTTCGTCACAGCCGCATTTAAAGCATCAACAAATATTTATTCGCTCTGGGCCACGGAATAAAGATAATTATAATATATCTCATACGAGAAGCTACTATTTATGATTAAATAAGCCTCTGTATAGTTCTCTTTATTTGACGGCTCCTGATAAAATGTGTGGAATATAAATTATGATAAGAGACACGTTATGAATTCTATTTGGATTAACTCTCTACATAATGAAGAATAAATAATTCTGGAAGATACGGAGACATATTGGGTTAATTTTATCACTAAAATAAACAATTAAACAGTAGATTATAATAAGTCCCCCTTTATACTAATAATTAATTCATTGAGAATAAGATGATATCAAACATACAAATTATAATTAAACAAGAAAATCTGCCTGGAACGTTTCTTAAAGCCCTATTAGCAGAGTTTCCTTAGGGGAAACAGGTTTTGAGGTTGAATTCCTGTCACGAATTTCGTTAATGCCAATCGATCCTGCTAAAATGATCTTTAGTTCTATGTAACTTAGTCTAAAATATAACTTATGGTTTTCCACGTTACCAGTTTGAGTTGATCAAAGTCACGGGAAAGGTTTTGACAATCATTATAGCAGGGCTTTGCTCAATGGTTGTTCCTTGTAGTCAAGTTCAAGATGGCTTACGTTTAAAGAACTGACGCAACTCAACGAAATATGAAGAGCCTTAACTTCAGATCCCGGAGTGTGGGAACTTCACAGTGAAACTATGAAAAAGTTTACAACAAATGAACAGGGATGATAGAGACGTTTTAGGTAATGTAGATTTCTATGCCGAGGATGTCAATTTGAAATATTAATCATGTCATTTTAATTTTAAAATAGAAACTTTCTTGCAAACAAATAAATTTTAGGGTTTTGATTTTACTTTTAATGATGAAACTAAGCAGGATGCCTCTAATTTATGTTAGCAGATTTCCCTTAAGGAAAACCAGCTATTGAGGATGTACTCATAACCCTTTTTTCGAAAAGGTTCTTCAAATGTCCATTGATCCCATTTATTAGATGGCGAAAATGAGGTCCATTCAAAATTAAATATGTTACCGCTCTAGTGGTCGTAATTTTTTTCTTATCGTCACCAAACTTAATATATTAGTATTTTTTGTAAAAAGATAGGTCAATTTCTTCAACGGCTGACATTAGATCTGATTAGTGGGGGGTTTTGAAAATTCGAAATATTATGCGTCTGATCGAAAAATTATATGAACTCAATCTTATTGCAAATATAATAATCTATAAATGTTGTTAAGTTCATTTTTTGTCTATATTGACTACTAACCGAGATATTTCCAAATTTTGGTTTTTCAACAAACACCCACTCCTACTCATGTCATATAAGCAATAAGGTGTTATATAATGAATCACTTTATTTGAAGCTTAAATACTAAATATTGTTCTCATTGAACTTTTAATTTTTGAGATAAATATAAATACGTGCAAGTGGGAAATCTGCTTAGTTAACGCAGCCCCTGCGTGAGAGACTTTTTGTTTTGTTCTTTGTTTTTGAGTCACAACTGAAATACTTCACACGCTCTTTAATGTGGGGTATGTACTATAAAGCAATTTGTCTTAGAAATCACACACATATTAATATATTAAGAGAACGTATAAAGTGATTAGGAAAAAGATCAAATATAAAAAAAAAATATTATTATCAGATAGACTAAATATATATATATATATATATATATATATATATATATATATATATATATATATATATGTGTGTGTGTGTGTGAGTGTGTGTGTGTGCGGAGAGGTGGCTAGCTATTTAACTACAATATTAGTGATAATGGAAATATTCTAATGACTTTCTGCTGGATGTCCTTATGCAGAAGGCACCGGGAAACCACCGCATATCGTTCTAACGAGCTTATTCCGTTCATCGTTCCCGTGAAAATCGGGTTTACATTTTCACGGGATCAATTACCAGTTGTTGCGGTAGATACTGCAGACTCACACACACACACACACACACACACACACACACACACACACACACACATATATATATATATATATATATATATATATAATGTTCCTTTATTCCTTCATATAGTATTATAATTAGAATGAATTTAAAAGCAAGTCGTGAGACATGTTTCCTCTTCATCTTTTGCAGTCCGCTAGTATATGTTTGATTGTAATTATCGTCTTGTCTGTTAAAGTTATGGTTATTGTCCAATGAGACCGACAATTGTAGATCAGAACTCAATTTTTTTAAGACACCAAACACTTCAGGGATTTCTCTGGAGCGAAAAGTGTTAGTTAGGCATGTCTAAAGAATAGGTAAGCTACAAGGTGTAGCCTTTAGATCTTCATGATAGACTTAATAACTGAATGTTACTAGGTTTTTTTAAGTTGTTTTCTCTTCGTAGAACTTTAAACCCCCCCCGTATGTATATTAACTTTCCTAAATTATTAAATTTCATTACCTTGATGACATTATGATAGCGGTCAAAGTAATTTTATTGCCTCCTTCTTATATTAATGCATGTAAAACCTACAACTTACTCCTCATGCTTTGGCAGATTCTTACCAACAAATGAAGACCCTTCCCACCATATATATTTTCGGTTGGTCTCACATACACAGAGGCATTTTTGAAATTTACGTAATTTATAAAATGGATCTATGACCCATATGATTCCCTTATTGCAGGTGTAATTTCGGATATTACCATTCTTTGCTTGAGTATTTAGCGAATATTTTTCTTATATAATATTAAATAGTTGAGATAGTCCGTGAATATCAAGTACAAAATTAATTTCAGTAATTTAAATTTTCCCCGGCAAATATTATGTTAATTTTAATTGAACTGAACTAAAAAACTTGAATAAGTTGAAGTTTTAGGTCATCTAAAAAACTGTTCCTGTACTCCGGGCTCACCATTTAAGTTTGAAATGGCTAAATGCCGGATTGGAACAATATAAACTCCGCCGACTATTAAATTACGTTCCCTTGATGACATTATGGTCGAGCTAAAGACCCATGTTAGAACCCTTTGTAGGGGATGATTAATCCTTGTTTATACCATAATTTAGCTCACTAATCCTCAAGTGTTCTATCCTTTATCCCTTAACAGTGGCTCCCACTCCCTGCAAGAGATTTAGTGTTGTCCCGGCTTTCACATAACAAAGTTTGAGGGAGGTCAGTAATAGGGCATTCATCTCACTACAATCAGTGAACAATGATACCTACCAGTTTCCAGAACAGATTTTGACAAGAACAGGATAAGAAAAATTGCTGGTATATAAAATGATGTTCATTTTTAAAAAGCTTTGCACTGTCATAATCTAATAGCATTATCTTTCATTTTATTAAAAAAAAAAATGAAAGGGACCCAATATCTTGTACTCCTTTTAAATTAATCATACAATACTTTTTTCTGTACTTTTAATAAGTATAAGTATTAAGAAGTAATTAATAAATATTTCAATTGTATGTGATATTCTATATCTCCATTTCAAATTCATTGGATCGGGAAATGTCATAGACCATTATTATGGCTTGTAGCTATATAAGGCTCCCTATTCAAATTTTCTGTACCTCTTATAAGTGCCGAAATATTTGAAAGTTTTCACTTTCTCCCCCCTCTAACCCCCTCCTCTCCCAATTAGCTGATTATAATGAAAATGAGAAATGGACCACTGGTAAGCGGTCCTCAATACGAAATTTAAGCTTCTAAGGCCAGTCGGTTTTGAGTTACTAGAGATAAGTAAACATACAGGCGGATTCGTGGAAGATAATATCAAATAATTCTGTTAGAAGCAGAAAATTGTCTCTGTTACTGTGATTCCATACTTCATTCAAGGGCGTTATAGTCTGATATAATACAAGGAAAACGGATGCCTAGATTATGAATGGAATGAGTTCGGTAGAAAAGGGTAACCGGGACAATTAATTATTAAAGCGTACACATAAAAAGAAATTAAATGAAGAGAAGAATGTGTAAAACAAACAGTATTATAATAAATAATTATGAAATAAAGACAAAAATAACAGAAATAGTCACTGTTCTTCGAGATAGTTTCTATCTAAACATTCAGGTATCCATCTTCAGATATTTCATCATAAACATAAATATCACGAAAATTGGTGCCAAGCTTGTTAGGGAGTGGCACTCTTCTTCAAAGTGTGTACATCTGTATAATAAGCCCTGGGGTGGAGATAAGCGGTAATGATATTTAATTCTCTTAAATTCATTTGGCATGAATACACGCATTTTTCAGCTACCCTGTATGAGTTTCCCACAAATTATTCTGAGGAAAATAAAATAAACGAAAGAAAATATTAGCGATTTCATATCTCCCCGAAATTAACATTTTCTACACATTTTCCTATAATTTATGCATCCTTGTTATATTTATAGAAGTTTATTTATCATGCTTCCTTTTTTCTGGGTTTTCTATGCTTCCTTTCGACATATTATTAGTGGAGTTTCTTTTGATTAGAAAATTATAAATAAATAATTAGATTTGTTGCTAAATGAAGTTGGTTATACTGAAAAAGTTTTGTATAATTGTAACGGATATTTGGAGCAAGTTCTAATGCCAACTTCTTTATATTTCTTTAGGTGTATTACAGTGCTTTACAGTATGTGTTAGTACTCTTTTTCTGTAATGAAGGACACCTTTTTGTGTTCACGGTTTTTTTGTTACAAGCTGCCCTATGATCCCATTTAGTAATTATAACATAACTAGAATGCTGGGAAAACAAAGAATTATCAGCTCGGATCCCTTTGGCAATGGAATTTAACAGAAAAATGAAAATATTTTGAAAAGAACCGTTTTTACGACGGGAATGTGATTCAGAAGGATCATAAAGAAAATAAGGGCCATATATACATACCATGTATATTCTGCTCGAGATGCGAAGCATATGTGCGTATATTTCAATTTGTCACACTTCCGAACATTATTCCAAATAATAATATGGAGCCGACAAAGCGGCATTCAATAGGAAATACGAGGGAACGAGGCACGTTCAAGCCGTGAGAATAAATACCAAGAGAAGCGACGATATATTCACTTTGGAAAGAACCGAACGTCAAATCAGTGGTGCCAGATATAACAAGGGGTGTTATGCTACCCCCTCTCATACATGAATTATGTATCGGCTGTCTTGTATTCATAAATGACAAGTCCCAGCCACACCGTCAGCCTTTCCTCAATTGTAACCCAAATTTTTTTTATTTTATTTTATTTTATATTTTGAGGAATAAATTGCAGCCAGTTTTGTTCCAATGTATGAAAAATAATAGCAAGAACACAGATTCTATGTTCTTATAGATTAAAATAAATTGATTAACTTCATACACTCACATAAAAATATGTAAATGTTTTAACGTAAAATTTACCATAATTATATAATATTCTCTACTGTTAATAAATAATTAATTACAAAATAAATTAAATTTTTTATTATGCAATATCTTTCATTCTCAATAGAGTTAATTACAATTATTGTGCAATACGTATCTCACCCTCTGGAAACCAGGTAATTCATTTATTTTATTTATTAACGTCCACTTTTTTGCAACTAAGGCTAATCGGGAATATAAAATATAAATATGAAATAAAAATGAAGGAATATTGAATTTGGTTTTAGAAAATACCTAACGAGGTTCATTAATACCAAATACAAAGATATTATCTATTGGTCGCTGAACAGAGAAATTATCAGTTAAAAATTGTCTGTGCAGGCCAAATAAAAACGTTTAAATACAAAAATGAAAGCTGGGGGGGGGGGAGGCTCTGTGATTACAGTTAATATATAAATGCAGTAATGAAGTGATGAGTGGGAGAAAGGAATCCATCCTGGGTATTAACTGTTAGTTTTGAAATGCAATCATACATTGGCGGATGGAAGACAGGATTCCTCCCGGGATGGAAATGTAATTTATTAAATTCAATAATTTTTGGAGAAGTGGGAGAAAGGATTTCTTCAAGGAATGGAACTGGCGATGTTTGAATACATAAAGTATTTAAGGAAGATAGGAATCCTCACGGGATGGAACTTGCAAGGTTTAAATACAATAATGTATACAGGGAAGATAAGGATTCCTCAAAGGGTGGAATAAGCAATGTTTGAATGCAATAATATATACGTGGAAGAAATGATTCCTCACGAGGAAGAACTCTTAAAGTCAATGCAATAATAGATATGTGGAAGATAGGATTCGTCACGGGGTGCAACTGGCAATGTTTAAATAGAATAATGTATAGATGGAACATGGGATTCCTGACGAGGAAGAACTCTTAAAGTGAATGCAATAACGGATATGTGGAAGATAGGATTCGTCTCGGGGTGCAACTGGCAATGTTTAAATAGAATAATGTATAGATGGAACATGGGATTCCTCACGAGGAAGAACTCTTAAAGTGAATGCAATAACGGATACGTGGAAGATAGGATTCGTCACGGGGTGCAACTGGCAATGTTTAAATAGAATGATGTATAGATGGAACATGGGATTCCTTACGAGGAAGAACTCTTAAAGTGAATGCAATAACGGATATGTGGAAGATAGGATTCGTCACGGGGTGCAACTGGCAATGTTTAAATAGAATAATGTATAGATGGAACATGGGATTTCTCACGAGGAAGAACTCTTAAAGTGAATGCAATAACGGATATGTGGAAGATAGGATTCGTCACGGGGTGCAACTGGCAATGTTTAAATAGAATAATGTATAGATGGAACATGGGATTCCTGACGAGGAAGAACTCTTAAAGTGAATGCAATAACGGATATGTGGAAGATAGGATTCGTCTCGGGGTGCAACTGGCAATGTTTAAATAGAATGATGTATAGATGGAACATGGGATTCCTGTCGAGGAAGAACTCTTAAAGTGAATGCAATAACGGATATGTGGAAGATAGGATTCGTCTCGACATGGGATTCCTCACGAGGAAGAACTCTTAAAGTGAATGCAATAACGGATATGTGGAAGATAGGATTCGTCTCGGGGTGCAACTGGCAATGTTTAAATAGAATAATGTATAGATGGAACATGGGATTCCTGACGAGGAAGAACTCTTAAAGTGAATGCAATAACGGATATGTGGAAGATAGGATTCGTCACGGGGTGCAACTGGCAATGTTTAAATAGAATAATGTATAGATGGAACATGGGATTTCTCACGAGGAAGAACTCTTAAAGTGAATGCAATAACGGATATGTGGAAGATAGGATTCGTCACGGGGTGCAACTGGCAATGTTTAAATAGAATAATGTATAGATGGAACATGGGATTCCTGACGAGGAAGAACTCTTAAAGTGAATGCAATAACGGATATGTGGAAGATAGGATTCGTCACGGGATGGAACTTGCAAGGTTTAAATAGAATAATGTATAGATGAAACATAGGATTCCTCTCGAGAAAGAACTCTTAAAGTGAATGCAATAACCGATATGTGGAAGATAGGATTCTTCACGGGGTGATAATCAATGTTTAAACGCAATCAAGAATTCCCAAGAGGAAGAAAGGATTCCTTGGAGTGTCGTGGAACGGATTATGTATAAATGCAATAATGCATTGACAAGTAGAAGAAACGACTCATCACGCAGTGGAATGCTAGTGCTTAAAAGTAATAATAATAAATTGACAGGTTGATGAATCCATTCCTCACGTTGCTAATGGTTAAATGCTACGACGAATTGGCATAGGGAAGAAAGGATTCCTCGCAGGGCCTTAACTGTTTAAATACATGAATGTATTGACAGACGAAAGCCCTGCGGAGCGTAACTGTTAATGCTTAAAAGCAGTAATAATTAATTGACAGGTTGATGAATCCCTTCCCTTCACTGGTAATGATTAAATACTACAATAACTGGCAGAGGGAAGAAAGGATTCCTCGGAGGGCGTTAACTGTTTTAAGTGTTTAAATACATGAATGTATTGACTGACGAAAGTCCTGCGGAGTGTAACTGTTAATGCTTAAAAGCAATAATAATGAATTGACAGGTTGATGAATCCATTCCTCTTACTGCTGATGATTAAATACTACAATAACTGGCAGAGTAAAGAAAGGATTGCTCGCAGGGCTTTAAGTGTTTTGTGTTTAAATACAAGAATGTATTGACAGACGAAAGTCCTGCGGAGTGTAACTGTTAATGCTTAAAAGCAATAATAATGAATTGACAGGTTGATGAATCCATTCCTCTTACTGCTATTGGTTAAATACTACAATGAATTGGCAGAAGGAAGAATGTATTCCTCGCAGGGTCTTTACTGTTTTAAGTGTTTAAATACAAGAATGTATTGACAAATGAATGTCCTGCGGAGTGTAACTGTTAATGCTTAAAAGCAATAATAATGAATTGACAGGTTGATGAATCCATTCCTCTCACTGCTATTGGTTAAATACTACAATGAATTCGCAAGAGAAGGAATGTATTCCTCGCAGGGACTTAACTGTTTTAAGTGTTTAAATACATGAATGTATTGACAGACGAAAGCTCTGCGGAGTGTGACTGTTAATGCTTAAAAGCAGTAATAATTAATTGACAGGTTGATGAATCCATTCTTCTCACTGCTGATGATTAAATACTACAATGAATTAGTAGAGGAAAGAATGTATTCCTCGCAGTGCCTTAACTGTTTTAAGTGTTTAAATACATTAATGTATTGACAGACGAAAGCTCTGCGGAGTGTAACTGTTAATGCTTAAAAGCAATAATAATGATTTGACAGGTTGATGAATCTATTCGTCTCACTGCTAATGATTAAATACTACAATGAATTGACAGACAGAAGAGAAGATTCCTCGGAGGGCGTTAACTGTTTAAGTGTTTAAATACAAGAATGTATTGACTGACGAAAGTCCTGCGGAGTGTAACTGTTAATGTTTAAATACAACACCAGATTGAGCTAGGAGGAGTGAATGAGCTAGCAAACCTGTGAGAATAGGCTGGAGTGGGATAATTAGGCCTTAATCCTGCTCTAATTAGATAGACTCCCTACATAATGGCTCATTAAGGTTTATGGATTTATAGGCCCCTTTATTATTCTCCACCAATTCACAGGCCTTGTTAAGGACCACTCTTGCTAAAAACACACATTAACACCCAATAATCAAACCTATTAATCACACATAATATTTTTCTTATTTATAATATTAACAAATGATATCTGCTATAATCAATGGGGAAATTGAGTTAAAAATACAAAATTGTAAGAGACATTAAGAATTAAATTATTTAATAATTTTAATTAAAGGGTTCAGCAATCTTGAATCATGGTGTAAAGCTTCTAACCATATTCATTCAACGATTTATGGAGATTGAAATTTTTTAATGAAGTACTTATTGTTTATTTGCTTCATAAGGATTTAGGACGAGAAACTAATAGGTTATCTTCGCCTTTTTGTTAAATTGTCAATATTGTAATTTTGTAAATCTGTATTGTAATCATATCCTCATCCATATCGACACCTTAGCAAAATAAACGAAGTTACAAAGAACTTGCAATTTAAATTTCTTTATAGAAATCCGTAGTTTTCACAAAATTAAACAATTTATCTAGCTCTTTGGGGCCATGCCCAAAACCTACTGCTATACTATTGGAAATATGTGGTAGATAGTCAAGTCTGTGTTAAGTGTGAAGTACTTATTGATCTTCTGCTATTAAAGCATCGGACAGTCATATATAAAATAACAAATAAATGGTAGGTAGCGTAAAAATAAGTATTTCATTATCAGTTCAAAATGCGATACAAGAAGAGAATTCGATAGTAATGGATACAAAGGGTAACTAAACGATAGTTGGCTAAATAATAAAACTCGTCTGAAAATCAGATGGGCAGTAGATCAAGTTCCCCGTTCTTGTGATTAAAAGTAAAAGAAACTAGAATCCAAAAATTGGGAAACTAGTACTTGAAACCTACAGAACTTGCCTCAATGAACTTTCATGATATCACAAGAAAAATCTTGAAACTGTAGAAAACAAAGCTATTTATAGCAACTAAATACGAATAAAATAAAAATCTCATTCATCATACTAACTATTATATCGGCACATAAGTATAAATGAAAATTATTAAATCTCTCTGAAAGAATTAAAAGTCCGTCACGCAGGGGCTGCGTAAACTAAGCAGATTTCCGAAGTAAAGTTTTACAATATAGAAATTTCACGAGAGCCGAGCGGCCGAACTAGCTTTTGGCAGGAAAGTCACTTCGTCCGTTAGCCGCCCAGATTTAATAAAAATGCAAATATCTCGGTTAATATTCAAGATAGATAATAAATGCATATAACAATATTTATAGTAAATTTAATTTGCAGTAAGATTGATTCTGTACAATTTTTCGATCCGACGTATAGTAACGGAGATCGAAATATCTCCGTATATATATATATATATATATATATATATATATATCGAAATATCTCCGTATATATCTATATATATATATATATATATTTGTCTGTTACCGCTCTAGCGGTCGCAATTTTTGTTTAATCGTTACCAAACTCGATATTTAGTCGTTTTATGTAAAAAGAAAGATCAAGTTCGTTAACGGCTGAAATCGGACCAGTGGGAGGGGGGGTTTAGAGGGGAGGATTTTCGAAAATTCGAAATTCTCCGTTACTATACGTCGGATCGAAAAATTGTACAGAACCAATCTTATTGCAAATTAAATTTACTATAAATATTGTCATATACATTTTTTCTCTATCTTGAATATTAACCGAGATATTTGCATTTTTATTAAATCGGGGCGCCTAACGGACGAGAGTTACTTTCCCGCCAAAAGCTAGTTCGGCCGTTTCCTTCACTGGCTCGGCTCTCTTGAAATTTCTCTATTGTAATACTTCACGTGGGAAATCTCCTTAGTTTACGCTGCCCTGCGTGACGGACTTTTTATTGATGCAATGGGTAGAATAGTGAAAATAGATTTGCAATAATGAATAACTTACGACTGAAAATAGATTTGCATCACGGTTTGTTCATTTCATTTCTTCGATAAAATCAAAATTCAAGAAGACAAGTTTTTATTTCTAAGTAAGCCCTTTTCTCGTCGGAGGTAGTAAAGCATAATTGGAGTCGATAAACTGGATGTCAAAACTTGAAAGTTTATAAAAATAAATAACGTTTTGTGGCGGCAATTATTATTCTAAGCAGTTTCCTACATTTTTCGCTAAAAGAAAAAATAAAGAAGATATTGGTAAAAATGTTTTATCACGTGAAAGTAAAACACCCCTCAGCATATGTTGCACATTAAGACAATTCACTCCCATATGTAGGAAAACATAAAAACCTTGTGACTCGTTTTAGTGTGATTGAGTAACAAACGGGATGGCAGACGGACAGTCAGTCAGAATTTTCAATTGTAGGATGTCATTGATCTAGGAAAGAAAAAATTAGACCTAAATAGAAAATCAGACAATGCTAGAGATTTATTTATATAGATCCGTTGGTTATTGGTAATTGAAAATGAAAGGTAATTTCGTTGATTGCGCGAAAAATAATTGTTATATCTTGCTCGCCATGATTTACATTTCCGAGTAATTATTGTAGAACTGAACTCATCGTTATAAACCTACCTTTGTCCGTTGTCTTTATAAATATATTTCAGTGGAATATATGCAATCATATTATTCAGGACAATTAATTTAAATATATTAATTTTCGCTTTATTCAAATGGGCTTTATGAACCCTTCTTTGGACAGGATGAGCTTATTTTTAGCAGATTTCCCTTAAGGGAAATCAGCTATTGAGGTTGTACTCATGACGCGATTTTCGAAATTTTTCTTCAAATGTCCATCGATCATATCTAGGAGATGACGAAAATGAGGTCCGTTCAAAACTGTATATATATATATATATATATATATATATATATATATATATATATATATATATATATATGTATCTGTTACCGCTCTAGCGGTCGCAATTATTGTTTAATCGTTACCAAACTTTTTTTTAGTCGTTTTATGTAAAAAGATAGATCAAGTTTGTTAATGTCTGAAATCGGACCAGTGGGAGGGGGAGTTAGAGGGGGTTAGACTTTTCGAAAATTCGAAATATCTCCGTTACTATACGTCGGATCGTATGGAGTCAATCTTATTGCAAATTAAATTTACTATAAATATTGTTATATACATTTATTCTCTATCTTGAACATTAACCGAGATATTTGAATTTTATTTCGGCGGGTAACGGACAAAAGTGACTTTCCCACCAAAAGCTAGTTCGGCCGTTTTCGTAACTGTTTAGCTCTCGTGAAATTTCTCTATTGTAATACTTTACGTGGGAAATCTGCATAGTTTACTCAGCCCTGCGAGACTGACTTTTTCCTATATCTACAGAGTTTAACAACATACTCTCATACCCTTGAAGGTATCGAACCCACGACTAGAATTTATTCAATAGTATTACTATTTGCAGAACCTCTCCCGATATGAAATAGAAAAGCAATGCACTAGAGATTATTCTTTTCGTCCCTTATGGATTCTCAGTTATTAAACATTGGATAAAAACCTTTTTTTCCTCACTTCTAATTGGGAAATTATGATTTTTTCCAGAGACTGACCATTTATTTTCTTACTTTCTGCTGACTCAAGGAAAAAGTCAACATTCTATTTAGATAAATATTCATCGGGAAAAAATTCTCACTGGAGAAGTTTAAAATAAAAAACACAGCAGGAAGAGATTTACTAATCAGCTTTCCCCCAGCTCTATAAAAATTCAACACAAATGAACTTTTGCTTAATTGACTTAAGTAAAGAAAAGTGCTTCTTTTCGGTTTAATTTAACTTAATTAAGTAAAGGTTGAATTGTCAGGCAAAGTACATAATTTGTGTTTCTTATTTAAATTTTCTTTAATATTTATATTATTGAATTTTACAATTCCTTTTCTTCTCGCTCCACGACAGGTATATAGGATACATCTGTTCACATTGGAGGCGACGAGTGTTCAAGAGGTTGCGTTATAGTAATAAAATTTCTTGCACTCTAATTCAAAATAGAAAAACTGCTCATTATCGAAAGTAGCTACATAATCTACACCTGATATAAAATGTACATAAACGAGAAAGATGATTCTTGGGTCCGTAGAACCTTGGTTGGTGGCATTTTCTGCATAAAATAGTTAGGTAGAGGCAATAGTAATCACTCATAGTGCCAAGACTCATAACCACGCTTTCCACGAAGCTCACGATATCATAAAATAAAATTCTGTAGCACAGGAAAGATTTCCTGTGCACTGAAATGGTACATATTCGACGGAACATTCAATTGTCTATTTTACCATAGTACTTTGTAAGAAAATGTTTGGTATATAATTATGTCCACAGATAAACATCGGTAGGAACGATGGACATTTGAGGACATTTTTCTAAAGTCGCGTCATGAGTACGGCCTCAATAGCTTATTTCTCCTCAGGAAAATCAGATAAAAACGAACTATAAATATATACGGACGGATATACTATTAATTTAATACCCATTGCTCTACTGTTTGTTAAAAAAAAGATCGATTCTTTCTTCAATGAAACCATCAAAATAAATAATCCGGCCTTTTATTCGCTTCATCGCAATATTTCATGCCTCTAGGCCAAAACAATAGCGTTATTCAACAGAAAGTACAATTCTCTTGGTTTACAAACAGTAACAATCATTCATTGTTTTTCTCATTTGTGTTGTGGGTGTAGCACTATACACATATACGATGTGATTTAGGATTTGTATCAGATGAAAAAAAATATATACATATAAGGAAAGAGCACGTTTAGGATAGTTGGTATTGACTACAGAAGTACACAATCCATTAAAAATTTAGTGCATTTGTGATGCTCGTAAAAGGTATATTACATATAATTTATGTTCCTAATAATGATGAAGAAATTTAAGAATTTCTGTTAACTCAAAGCTCTTTAAATAAGAGATTTACCTCATATAGAATATATATAACTTATAATAATAATATATAATTATTTTTTTGTTATCTCAGTTAAACTGAGAAGCGGATTTGAGTTTGCTTTGTCAGTAATAACCATTTTTCTTTTAAAGGATCCTTAGTGATACAGATATAGTACACCACTTCCTAAGTTCAAAGCCTTTTTGCAAGTGAGAAAATTGAGATTAGGACTTTGTCTGAAAAATCAGAGGCTAAAAAGTATAGCAGAAGAGGAAGGTATAATGTAGGAAGCTGAGCTCACAAAAAAACTGGTAGTTGCCTTACTGACAAGAAAGCAGGGGTCAAAGGGTAATCAGGAAAATCCTGCTTGTGTATGGAAACTCATTTCTTGAGGTTGCAGGTGTGATAAGCAATTCCCTCTTTCTCTCTCTATTTTCTTTTGTAAGCTCCCATAATTGCACAAGTAAGTGGGATCGCATAGCCAAGAACTTAGTAAAGTATTTGTTTTTATTTTATATTTATATTTATAGATTACTAAAATGCTTAATCGTCCGTACCGAGACTCCGTTATTGAGAGTAAAGCTTGGACACTAATGAGAATATAACCGAATAGTAGCATAGGAAATGTAGATACTAAGAAACATCTGTCTCTCGGAATATTGGCCTAGAATAAAACTTCTTTCATAGGCACTGCCCATTAGCCTAAAAAAAAATACACCATCTATAATAATATCCTGTTATAGTGCCTCAAAGAGAATACCTATCATTGGTTAACATTTTGGATTACAACAGTGAAAATAAAGTTAATAATGTTTTCAGTTTCTTATCAAAAGTTTGGAAAGTTAACAGTATAAAAAAGAAAGAGTTTTATTATTTTTATATGGAGGTGCTTAGACAACAATAATCGACACATTATTTATATATGCAAGTATACTTAGTATTAGTATTCTGTTTGTAATAAATCATAGAGAAGAATTATGCTAATTTGATATGTCAGAAAACTGATCTTTATTTAGACATTAAAACAGAATGAATTAATCTACAGTTACATTATTTATTTATTTATTTATTGAAGCTTCGCAGCTTCGGCGATGTTGCTCTAAACAAAAGCATTTGTAACTTAAAAATCAAAACAATACAAACAAAAAAAATTAACAAAATTAAACAAAACAGAATAGGAACACAGAACACAAAAGGAACACAAAACCAGAAAAGGAACACAGAACACAAAAGGAAAATAGAACACAAAAACTGAATTAAACACAAAATCTGAATGAAAAACAAAAACGGAACTAGAAACTCAAAAATGGAAATGGAACTCAAAAACAAAATGGAACTCAAAAAACATGAATGGAAATCAAAAAACAAATATTGAACACAGCAAAGAAAAAAAATAAATGAACAAGAGAAGAAATAAAGACAAAATTCAAAGCTAGGTGAAAACTGTAAATCAAAACTATTGATATTGGACAATAGAGAAATCATTAATAAAATATTTAAATATTAAATAAATAAATCAATAATTAAAATAAAATTGGTGTATAAAATGAATAAAAGAAATTTAAAATGATTAAGGTTTTCATAAAATATAAATTTTTACTGGTGACTATTTACATAAAACTCTGTACCTTCCTAAAACACACTGGAGTGAGTGAAAACTCATACACCCACCCACCCCCACACACATATACACACACACACACACACACACACACACACACACACACACACACACACACACACACACATTTACATTAAATTATGATCTATTGAATTAATAATATTTATATTGTATTACATGCCAAAGTATATGCTGTTCATATGTAATTTATTATTATTTTATTTACACATATTTTAAGAAGTTATAATATATTAATGACCATACTAACAGTAATTGGCCAGACTCTTGGCAACATGTTGTAAACATAAGCCAATAAAATATCTATCAATCTAATAATATCCTGCTATTGGTATATATATATACCAATTTCCCTTCATACAAATCTGCTAAAATAGACATAAAATATCTCTTTTCCTTCAGATTATCCAAAGCTTTTCACTAATATTTTCATTTTATATCTTTAACCCTGAAAATTAGGATTATGTCTGGTTCATTTTAAATTCCATTAGCAGAATACATTATATTTAATGGAATTTTAATGTTAGGAAAAAAAGCTGAATTAAATTATGTATAAGGAGTTTAACGTTTTAACAAAAGCAAGACATCTTCGACTGATTATGCAGTACCAAAGGTGGAGGGGCGGAAATCGTCTTCTATAGATTTTATGTTTTTTTAATTGAGTCCCTGGAAATTTGTTGGAAATATTTAAAAGGAAAATTCCTTGAGTAAGGGCTGATATTTGGAATTTAAATAATAACCTAATTTTATGCTTCGTATACAATATTTTTAGTGTATATGGTATATTGAAGAAACGAATTTTGACTTTGGAGTCGTTCAAGAGAGGCCTACTGGAATCTTTCGACTTTCTATTAAATATTTCCCTGGTCTCCTTAACCTTAAATATCAAAGTATGGTTTTTGGGCTTGATTTTTTCACTGAAATAATCATTGCTAAATAAACATCTTTCACTTTAGAGGTCCATTTTTACTCTGCCCTGATTGTTTAATCGATTTTTAATTATCCAAAAGTAAAATGTCCTAATGGTCATAATTATTATTTATTAACGTTCACCTTTTGCGACTAAGGCTAATTGGGACGGGTTATCTACAGGTTACCACCCTTTTCTAGTCAGGGTGGGATTTAGGATGTTATTTAATGAATTCCGTCACTAAATAATTTCCTTTGCCCAGGCGAGAATCGAACTCGCCACTCTAGGTTTACCATGTGAGATAAAGGTCAACGCTTTAACTCACATGGCTAATTAATGGTCATAATCGGGCCAGAATGGGAGGTTTGAAGGGGTAAAATTAAATGTAACAAATAACTCCGTTGTTTTTGAATCAAATCAAAAAATATTATATAGTTATCCTTAACCCTGCAGCGTGTCAGTTCATTGTATGGAAAATCTGCTTACTTTTCGTGACGGAATTTTCATAAAAATGACCCCTACAAAATAATTTAATTTGATCTGAAAATGATTTCGCTTTTCTACTTTTGATCGAAATAGAATAAATGAGAATTCAGGGGTTTAGAGGAGAGCAATAATTAAAAATTGCAAATGTTCCAATACCCACGTGGAATATTTGTATAGAAATCTTTTTGTTACATTAACTATGTTTTATGACATTTTGATACTATGAATTGAGAAGAATATATCGTATACTATTTTTGAACGAAATAATTTCAAATAAAACTTCAGTAAACTTATTTAGGAAGTCATGTTGTGTCTACGTCAGATTTGTCTCTTAAAAAATTTAGAAACCCTTTTTATGCAGTAATTGCAAATATGTGCAGAATGTCAAGAGGTAACTACCATTTTAGTAGATTTCCCTTAAGGGAAATCAGCTATTGAGGTTGTACTCATGACGGAATTTTCGACATTCTTCTTCAAATGTCCATCGATCCTACTTAGTAGATGACGAAAATGAGGTCCGTTCAAAACTGTGTGTATATATATATATATATATATATATATATATATATATATATATATATATATATATATATATATGTCTGTTACCGCTCTAGCGGTCGCAATTTTTGTTTGATCGTTACGAAGCTCGAAATTTAGTCGTTTTATGTAAAAAGAAAGAACAAGTTCGTTAACGGCTGAAATCGGACCAGTGGGAGGGGGGGTTTAGAGGGGAGGATTTTCGAAAATTCGAAATATCTCCGTTACTATACGTCGGATCGACAACATGTATAGAACCAATCTTATATAAAATTTGATTTACTATAAATACTGGTCTATACATATTTTCCGTATAATGAGTATTAACCGAGATATTTGTATTTTTTGTAATGAGTTCCGCTTTCAGTAAACGCCCACTCCTACTGGGGACATATTAATAGTAAGCTGATATCTCATGAACTACCTCATTATTAGGTTAAATACAAAATATTGTTTTCAACAAAGCTTTATTTTACGAGGTACAAACAAATACGTTCTGTTGAACACCCCTCCCTTTTTTTCTTTGACTACAATAATCTGAGTGATTGAGATAGAAATTATTTAGATTCATTTCAAATTACTCCACTAACTATAGTAAATAGTTTCCAATAAAATTAATATTTTATATTCAGATATATTTCTTTGATTGTTTGTTTTTCCGGTCTATCTGTCGATACAGCGCTACAAGATTGGCTAACCTGTTTGTTTACAATCCAGCCGTATTACGTTGTAGGGACTATTAACTTATATTGTAAATTCACTGAAAGATTTCTCATTGCTGTTTGTAATTATTCACTAATATTCACGGAAGTGTTACCTGTATGTATATTTATCTATTGTAAACCTTCGCTGGCTAACCTGCTTGTTCCTTAATCATGTGAAAATCTCATAACCGTCTGAATCGTAATTTGCCCCCCCCCTTTCTATTGTCTTCCCAGATTCCTAAATTTGGAATGGTTGTGTATAAAATTATTCTGGTTTATTATTAATTACAGTACTAGATATAATAAATAGTTATGAATAAAATTTATAACTTATATTCAAATATATTTCCGTAATTGCTTTTATTTCCGGTAAAAGCTGGCTAACCTGATTGTTTACAACTCAGACTGTTTGCTATCAGGAAGGTTCTTACCATTTGACTTGCCCTTTATTTGTTTACTTAATATTCACAGCAGTATTAAGTCTTACAAATAATAGATATTCTGTGGTACTATTTAGTGTTGGAGTAATAAGTGTTCAGAGTGCTGCTATCATTAAAAGTTTGTCCATCTTTTGTGCTCTTGTTGTTTTTTTGAGATTGAATTGTTTTTAATTTAATCTCGGAGCCTAACGGACGAGAGTTACTTTCCCGCCAAAAGCTAGTTTGGCCATTTCCTTGACTGGCTTGGCTCTCGTGAAATTCCCCTATTGTAAAACTTCACGTGGGAAATCTGCTTAGTTTACGCAGCCCCTGCGTGACGGACTTTTTTTTTTTAGACAGGGTAGATAATGCCTATTGCCAAACATAATTCACATGGCTATCCATTCTGAAATAGAAATTTTAATGAACGTACTCAGTGGCCTGTTAACGTGCTGCAAGAAAAAAGAATCATAATTCAGCCTTTAGACTGTCGTGGTTGTGTTATCGGATTGCATTGATTCATACTACAACATAATTACCCAGACTTCCTGTCCCGTTAATTGGCACTTCTTCTGTCGAATGGATGCGAAAATATGGATTCAATACATCACAATTCTCAAACATTTAAAGACTAAACACATCTATTCAAAAATCTGATATATTTTAAATTTAAGTTTTACATTTTTATTTTTACAACATTTTTGGCTGCAAAAATAAACATCTTATCTAAACCTCAATTTCTTGGTTTTCAAGTTTTCATTCACTTGAGTTTTTATTAGGGAGGTAAAGAGTTTTATGTAAATAGTCATCTGTAACAAATTATATTTTATCAAAACCTTAATAATTTTAAATTTCTTTTATTCATTTTATAAACCCATTTTATTTTAATTATTGATTTACTTATTTATTTATTGAATATTTAAATATTTTATTAATGATTTTCCTATTGTCAAAGTTTCGATTTTCAGTTTAGTACCTACCTTTGAATTTTGTCTTTATTTGTTCCCTTGTTCATTGATTTTGTTGTTTGTTGTGTTCCATTTGTAGTTTTTGATTTCCATTCATTTTTGAGCTCTATTTTGTTTTTTGAGTTCTATTTCCGTTTTTGAGTTCCAGTTCCGTTTTTGTGCTTCATTCACATTTTTTTTGCTTTCCAGTCCTGTTTTGTGTTGCGTTTCTATTTCTTTCCAATTTCTGTTTTGATTTCACCTCTGATTTTCGTATTTTCTCTCTGGTGATCCTTTTATGTTTTGTGTTCCTTTTGTGTTCTATGTTCCTTTTCTGGTTTGTGTTCCTTTACGTTTTGTGTTCATCATCTGTTTTTTTTACTCTTTCTGTTTTGGTGTTCCATTTCTTTTTTGTTTAATTTTGTTATTTTTTTTGTATTGTTTTGTTTTCATTTGAGTTTTGTTTTGTTTTTTAAGTTACGAAGCTTTTGTTCAGAGCAACATCGCCAAAGCTGCGAAGCTTAAATAAATAAATAAACAATAGATCACAAATTTTACCCGGTTAGATTGAGTTACTGTCATACCTATAATGTTTATATATGTATTTCAAAATGAATTGTTCAACTGATTTATCTTAAACCCATAGTCATTATTTAATCTGAAGTTCCTGATGATTCCAACTCTGGGATAATCTTAAGGACAGAATCGATCATATATATATTGCTCTATGTGTTGGAAAAGAGTGCCCTGAATATACTTAGTTTTCTCAAACGTAAATATATATAAATTTCCATGTTGTGCGTTTTGTCAGTACTTATTGAAAACAAAACTAATTTTTATCTCAGGTCAAGTGAACGGTTGTGCGTCAGATATTTACTCAAGATCAGAACATTCTCCGTTCTGGAAATGAAAGTGGTCCCCTCTTCCCCGTGATTGGATAGTTTTCCATTATTCCAGAACAGTGAGCGCACAGTTTTTTTGCCATTCTAAACTGTTTCATATCAACTGGTTTTCCTTCTACAGTCGGGCATTATTTAATGACTTTTTTGAACAGCATGAATTTCACTATTTAACATTAGATCTTATTTATTCATACAATAATAGTATTTCGCAACTGGGGCGATTTAGCGGCGAACCAGTTATTTATCATACAACATAATAATTAACATATTTAACATATAAAATATTTAACATATAACATATAATTATTATATTTACGTAAGTATGCTCATTTCTGCAAATATTTTCAGTATTGCCCTACATTGTAATTTTTTTTAAAATGTCCTTTTTTTTCAAGTATTGTAATACGCGGTCTATATACGGGCTACAGTCATGTAGTAATTAGTATGGTAGGTCTATGTGAGTCCTTAAATAGCAGTCAGTAAGTATATGTTTTAAAGTAAGTCTACAGTTACAGTGTTGGTGGTAGGGTTCGTCTTCTCTAGTAAGTAGGTAAGTGTGAGTTAGTCGTGAATGGCCAATTCTCAACCTCGTTAAAACTAGTTCTTCTCTTCTAATTAGCCTTTTTGAGGAAGGCCATTCACCAAGTGTATGTTTCAGTTCTCGAAATTTGTTATCAGTTGTGGTAACCCAAGTTTTCTGCCATGAGTTGAGTATCATATATTTGCTTGGGGTTGAATATCTTGATATGTACAGTATATGTTGTCGTGAGTTCTTTTTTGAGTAGCTAATTTGGCAAGTTCGTCTACTTGTGTGCTTTGTTTAATGTTTGTATGTCCGGGTAACCAGTACATAGTTATTCTTTAGATCTCAATCCTTGTATAAGCAGTAGGTCTTTGTAAAAGCAATAAGTCTCATGAAGGTACTATATGTGTTTCAGATGCCTTGATCGTGCTCTAGCAACGAAACATACTGTAAAAAATGATTATATAAAGGTTGCATTAATTTATCTTCGTAAGTATTAAACAAGTAGATACTAGTGGATGAAAAGTACGTTGTATCGAGACTAAGAAACGTTGAGATAAGATAATTAACGTGTTTTTTTTTTTTTTTTTTTTTTGTTGTCAACTTGAAGTTAAATTATTTCCAGGGCATTTCCGAATATACTCAACAGAGATTGTCGCCAGAGGTGACATAGAGCTCTACATTAGTGCTGACCTATGTTAAAACCTAAAAATATTCCCTCAGCATAGGCCTAAACTATAATTTTGAAGTGAAATAATTTTATTTATTTAAATCTTTGTACTATTATTCTTAATTTACAATGTATTCTTTAAATCACTCCCTTTGTTTTATGTTGGGTCTTAATATTGATTTTGTGTGGAAAACAAAATCCGTTAATATTTTCCAAGTAGGTCAGACTCCTCGTAAAAATATTAAAACTGATAGAAAATTCATTTCTACTAAGACAAAGGTCTTTCCTCATGAATTATGTGATTTCTGAGATAAGGACTTTGTTTATGACTAAGTCTGAAGTTTCTTCTTCTATATTGAGAACTCTCGGAAAAGTTTCTATATAAGTTTTTAATATTTCCGAACCATGAATTCATCAATAAATATTCTATAGCTAAAACTGAACATTTTCTTTTTCGTTTATATTTTATTTGATCGTAATAATAAAATATTTCTAAACAAGCTGAATAAGTAAATAGTTTTTAGAGAATTTCTTTTAGCAATAAGCTATTAGTTTCTAAAAGAATATAGAGCCATCACAACGAAAAACTTAGGCTCGTTATTATATTGACTTGATGCAACTAGATAACAAACTGGTATTCATGACTGTTAACGCGATCGAACAGAAAAGGTCCAAGTTCCTTAACCGGGAAAAACAAAGGGGAAGGGGCTTTAGAAATGGAAGGAAATTGAAAGTAGAAAATTATTCGTATCTATTACAGATTAAAAAAATTGCATGGTTTCCTTTTTTCATCTAAATAAACCCCCGAAGGGTATCTCTAAGCATTGGCACTGAGAAATTCAGGATAGTGATTTAATAAATTATTCACAAACCTCATTTTGAACAGTCTCCTTTAAAAGTTAAGGATTAAAAATTTGTTAATGCCAACATCGTTGAAGATATTAAATATATAAATAATTATGCGGAGGGTCAACAAAAAAATGATAACTTCAAATGAATATTCAAATCATTTTTATTTCTCAACTAGTTTCGCGTCCATATGGCGCCTCACAAGGACAAGTTCTACTGCACAATGGAACTAAAATAACTACAACATCTTTCTCTATAACCTTCCACTAGCCCTAAAAGTCGGAGAATGAATTGAAAAGTATGGCGGGTCAAGTCAGCTGGTTTACGTCACGAAATAAAAATATATCGATTATCCCTATTGAAGTGTAGTCTGAATCATTAATGAGAAATTTATAATGAATTCATCAATAAATATTCTATAGCTAAAACATTTTCTTTTTCGTTTATATTTTATTTGATCGTAATAATATAATATTTCTAAATACACTGAATAAGTAAATAGTTTTTAGAGAATTTCTTTTAAGAATAAGCTATTAGTTTCTAAATAATGTACGCAGGTTTTTGTTCTATGAAAATAGTTATTGCTTGTGTTTTATGAAAAATACAATAGAACCTTCAGTTCATCGAGGTGGGAAACTGTGGTAAATAATTTTTGATAAGTAAGTAATGTTCATTACTAAATTTTAAATTATTTTTCGTAGTCAAAGGAAACAGTGGGGTAATAATAACGCAGAATAAAGACTCATCGGGACGGAAGAGGTCTTATAGCTATCTGGATAGAGATGTTTGGAAAACGGCATTAAAAGTCTACGACCAATGTAACCGTGTATTAGGGAGTCATCTTCCAGTAATAGTAGTTTATGTTTTTTATTATAGTTTATAGTAAGAGAAACATTGATAAAACTAGAAAGAAGCTGCCCACGTGATGTGTCATTCACAAGGATTGATTTATTCCGTTAAAACCTAGAGTAAAGGGTCATTTATATATGAATAGTTCCTTCTATTTTTAAGTCTCGTTAACCTATGGTATTCATTGGTCTGTTCGGGAAAAAAAACGATGGATAACCATTCATTTCGGCTTCGAGTAAAGTACTCTCCACTGTTTCAGGCGCTTTCAGCAGATTTCCCTTAAGGGAAACCAGCTATTGAGGTCGTACTCATGATGCGATTTTCGAAATTTTTCTTCAAATGTCCATCAATCCTATCTAGATGACGAAAAAGAGGTCCGTTCAAAACTGTATACATATATTTGTCTGTTACCGCTTTTATTATTGTTTAATCGTTGCCGAACTCGATATTTAGTCGTTCTATGATAAAAGAAAGTTCAACTTCGTTAACTGCTAAAATCGGACCGGGGCGGGGGTTGGCGTTTAGTGGTAAAAGGAATTTCGAAATATTTCCATTACTATGCGTCGGATCGAAAAATGGTATAGAACCACTCTTATTGCAAATTAAGTGGTCTATAAATATTGTTCTATACATTATTTCCGCATAATGACTATTAACCGAAATATTTGGATTTTATAGTTTTCCGATTTCAGTAAACCCCCTCTCCTACTAGTATCATATTAATAAAAAGCTGTTATATCATGCAGCACTTCATTACAAGGTTAAATACCAAGTATTATTTAACAAACCTTTATTATACGAGATACAAACAAATACGTTCTGCTGAGCCCCCCCCTCCCATTCTTTTGTTCTTTTATTACTAAAATCTGAGTGATTGAGATAAAACTTATTATGATTCATTTTTAATTACTCCACTTGCTATAGTAAATAGTTTTCAATAAAATTAATATGTTATATTCAGATATATTTCATTAATTGTTCATCTTTCCGGTCTAGAATAATTCTATCTATTCGGCGTTGCGAAGTTGGCTGCTCTCTTTGTTTACAGTTCAGGCGCTTTCCGTTGTAGATATTACTACCTTGTTAATATGACTAAATGATATCCTGTTACCGTTTGTATTTATTCCTTTAACATTCACGGTCGTGTTACCAATATGTAGATGTATCTGTTGTAAACCATCCCGTGGGAAATCTGCTTAGTTTACGCTGCCCCGGCGTGACGGACTTTTATTGTTAGTCGGCCTCAATAAGGTGTCCTGTTTGGCCGAGTGACCCAATACATTAGGTTCGCTCACCCGTTTCTTCCTGCCTCTCTACAACGTTCCTTTGTATCAGAAAGTATGATATATACTCCATACTGCTTGGAGACACAAAGGGATGCATATTAATTAATGTGAATATACATCTTCAACTATGATGCTACCCATACAATACTACTTGAAAGCTACTGTCAGGGGTCAATTGGCTCTGCTGTATAACATCTAATGCATTGTTACAAGTAGTTCTGACAGGTAAATACGCTTTGCATATTAGTTCTGTAGAATTGTGTCATTGTGCTGAGCAATTTGTGCTCTTGCAAACTGAGGGGTTTAACAATTGTGGAGGTCCAAATAAATTCAACGATTCTCGCATTTACCCAATCCTCATGGTCAATGAACAAAATGAGGACGGCAATTAATTTATTTAACTTTCTCTGCTTTATATTCGTTTAGTTTTATAAATATGACATAAATGCCACAGGGAAAGGACAACTAGGTTCTCTTCGTGATATTTTCACAATAGGAACTGAAGTATTGAAATCTTACCGGTTATTTATTTAAAACGTCCGTCATGCAGGGACTGCGTGAACTTAGCAGATTTCTCATCTTCAGTCCCACACTAGTTATGCCATCTCTGCGTATACTCCGCGTTTCCAAATCAATTTTGATAAGCAGTATTGGAGGTTTAAGCAGCGCTGAATATAAGAAAGTAGAAAATAACTCTCTAATTATTTGAGTTACAAGAAACACTATAGAACAACAGTTATACAGTATGAATAGATAATTAAGATTGGTTTGATAGCATTATTCTATTCTTCTCATAATAAAGGAGGTTTTTTTTTTTACTTTCGAATTCCCCCACTTCTAACCCCCCCCCCTAATCCTAGTCCGATTTCAGCCATTAACAATTGAGGAGGTCTATGTAAAAAGGGCTGATAACTGAAAACCTGGTAATGAAATATTGTGAGTGGAACATTTCACTTGTATATAACGTTTAACCTGAAACTTGTGCAACTTGAACTTCCAGTAATGAAATAAAGTTCAATTTTTGGTGATATAATTTACGCAGAAATAAAAAAAAAATACGTTAAAAATATTAAATGAACTCCTTTTAAATATTACCTTACATACTCCATTTTTTCTGGAGATGGCTGGCAGTCATGTTTTTCATCAGCCGTTTTCACACAGATATGTTTTCATACGCCCTTATTGCATAGACTTTGCACGTAAGACCTGATAATATTGAATGAGAACTAAAATAAAAAAAAAACATTTACACCTATATTTAGGAAGTTAGTTTATTAATAAAATAGTACTGTATAAGAAACGTTACTGTTTGGGATCCTCTTTTATCAGTGAAATTATTTTTCCCTGAATGACACGAAGGCGTTTCTCAGAAATTTGGTAAAGGCTGAGTAAAAATTTGAGACGAACATTAATAGAAATTTCGCTACATTTTACTGAATAGTTCCACAGTAGGCTATTGTGTTTTTGTGCTGGCACACAGTGAGTGGGAGCACTATAATGTATCCCACAAGAAGTGTGCCTTGTTGTACTTAATCACAACCATAAAACTGATCAAACAAATTCTCGTGCTATACGAATTCTCGAATACAAATTCTTGTCCTAAACGCCCTTTTTACATAGACCTCCTCAATTATAAACTAAACTGTTACATGAAACGATTAAATATCGATGTTGGTATAAATTAAATAATCGTTTTCGAGTTAAGAACGTAAAATGTTAGTTGATGATGTCCTTCATACAGCGTATTTGCAAGGACTTATCTCTAATTGCTGTATTAAACACAATATTTAGTGTTGGCGCTTAGCATGAAGTGTTTCATGGATTAACAACTTATTGTTAATTTGACATGAGTAGAAGTGGGAGTTTACTGAACGCTTAAAATTAAAATATCTAGTTTAATAATTAAGATAAAGAAAAATTACATATAACAATGTTTATAGTAAGTAAAATTACCATAAGATTGTTTCTATAAAATGTTTCGGCTGAATTCATAATAACGGAGATATTTTTTAATTCTCGAAATCCCCACTGTCCCACTTGTCCGATCTCAGCCATTAACGAACTTGATCTTTCTATTTCCGAAGAAGGAATAAATATCGAGTTTGGAAATGTACTACTTTATCTTTAGTGTTACATAAAACGTTTAAATATCAAGTTTGGTAACTGTCAAACCAAAATATGCAGCCGCTAGAGCATTACCAGACAAATATATATAAAGTTTTGAACTGACCTCATATTCTTCATTTCCTGAGTATGAGCATTTAATGAAATGTTTTGAAAATCACTTCACGAGTACAACCACATGTAAAATCTAGATCCTGCTAAAAGTCTAGAAAGATAAGGTGGGACTGATCTCAGTTCCAATGGGAGTTCAATTTAATAGAATTCCAGTGCTCCTTCCCGTAGAAATTTAAATACATCCTAGTATGCATTTTCATTAAATCAAGGCTTCCACCAAATTAGGTTTCGAATTGAAGAGCTTAATTCCTATTTTCCTTCTTACGTTAGGCAATACCCCGATTGAGATTCTGTCACAGTGTGCCTTCTATAATAATGCCGTAGAAAGCTTATTGATGGCGCTAGATATACTCATAAATGGGGAGACGGACTTGAATAGAAGATCAGCCTTTCAGAAGTATCCCAGACTGGCCCACAATTACTCGGCTATCCTGGAGTATCCTGGCAACCTGCCAGTAGGTAAGGGCTCTCATCCCTCTCTCGCATAATTCTAATATTGGCTTTAGTTTACATTGAAAATTTTATTATAATACTACTACTTTTGGGAAATTTCTCATTAGGGAAATCCGCTATTGAGGTCGTACTCATGACGCGATCCTACCTTGGAGATGACGAAAATGAGCTCCGTTCCAAACAATAAAAAATATAAATATAAAATTTTGAACGGACTTCATTTTCGATCAAAAAGAAAGATCAAGTTTGTTAATAGCTGAAACCGGACCGGTGGGAGGGTGGATTTTCCAAAACTCCTAAATTTCTCAGTTACCGAAAAAGCGTATAAAAACAACCGCATTGCAAATTAAAGTACTATAAATATTGTACTATACATACATTTATTCTCTATATTGAATATTAACCGAGATATTAGCATTTTTTATTTTCAAACCTTCAGCGAACCCCCTCTCCTACTCATATTAAAAAGCTGTTATGTCATAAACCAATTCATTCCATGGTTAAATACCAAATATTGTTATCATTGAGTTCTTTTATTCTTGGACAACAAAAATTTTAGTGTTTGAGATAAAAATTATTTTGGTTCATTATTAATTGCTGAATTTCGGGCTAAGCCAGTTTCAAATGATGAGGACGCTCTAATTTTATAAAATAAAATTTCAAAATTACATCTGAAACATATTTTAGTGTAAAAATCTAATGAAACGATTAATTTGGGGATCGATTTTGAAGAAAAACATCTGAAATATTTTATACTTGGCGTCAATCGCAAAACTCAAGACCTTCCGAACATAATTTTTTTCTTACACAGCGTGACATGGCTCAACAAATTCTTGCTTACACAAAATTAAACGGACTGGAGCAAGCATTTGCCCTTCTGACAATTACACTAGGCAAACACATACACATAGTATATCCAAATTTTTGATAATTACAGAAAAGGATTTATTTCAACACTTGGAGCTACAAAAAACGGTGGCTCATACATTATTTAAAAAGCAATTCCAAAGGGATTAGAAACATTTAGTAAAAGTGTTTATGAAGAATCGAGAAAGCACTAATTTTTGATATGAGGAGTTGTGTTTTTTATGTGTTACCTATCTGTTGTTTGTAGTTTGTTTCATTGTAACTTTATTTGCATTATTTTAGTATAAATAATTTTTTTATAAATGTGTGTTGAACACAGAAAATATACTCCTCCTTTATAGGGATACTAGGATTCAGTCACAAATATATTTCAAGATTCATTGGGCATAGAGGTAGGCCTAGAAAGTTCTACTTTCTTGAGATCAGACATCTTATGGATTTCGGTGGGTGTATGGAGAGAGAAGCTTCGGAAAGAAGACAATGATCACAACATCTGGGATTAGCATTTAGATCATGATGATCAGTATTGGAATACTATAAAGTGGGGAAAATTCGTAAACATAAAACTCACAGAAATATTGCGGGACTATCAGTTTTCTGTGTGACCAGTTACGGAATAATTTTGAGAACCTAGATAGATAGATAGACTTTATTGGCTAATATATATATATTTTAGCCTAAGTCTGTCCCATTTAGTGTTAGTAATCATACTAATAATATACAAAAATAAAAAAAAAAAGTCCGTCACGCAGGGGCTGCCTAAACTAAGCAGATTTCCCACGTGAAGTTATACAATAGAGAAATCTCCATACGAGAGCCGAACAGTTACGGCCGAACTAGCTTTTGGTGGGAAACTCTCCTCAGTTATCGGCCTACATTTAAGAAAAATGTATATATCTCGGTTAATATTCAAGATAGAGAATAAATGTATAGAACAATATTTATAGTAAATGTAATTTTCAGTAAGATTGTTTCTGTACACTTTTTTGATCCGACGTATAGTAACGGAGATATTTCAAATTTTCGAAAATCCCGCCCTTAAGGGAAATCTGCTAAAAATAAAATATATATAAACTAGCGACATAATATGAACCTACTATATACTATAAAATAATTCTTTTCTTTCCTTTTTTTTTTTAATTAATGTTTTCAAGTAATACTTAAACTTCTAAAATTCTATATAATTTAATCTGACATCAAATGTATTTACTGTTATTTATTTGTTTACTGTGACATGTTAATTGACTTCGTTGGGCATTTCTATGTCATAGTGTTTAATTATCAAGATAATGGTATGTACTATGTTGTTGACTAGTTGCACACTGCTGAAAGGAATTGAGAACCTTCGCTTATTAAAATTCCAATTTATTAATTTCTTTTTCGTGACCTTTTATTCATAATATAGGTATAGGCAAGATAAAACAGTTTGTGGAAGGCAGAACCGTGAGAGCTGTCCCTTGGAATTCCACATAAGAAGGCATTGTGAGGGTTTGAAGCATAAAAACTTTCTATTATTTTAGGAGCAAGAATGAAAGACCCCGAGATTCCTTGGGGATGAAAGTTGCTCAATTTCTCCAGTAAATACAGTGAGGGAGAGCAGCTCATTATTCGGTGGCAAGATGGTGCCGGGTTCCCCTTCCCGGGCCCAGCGTAAAATTAATTCTGCTTGGAGGTAAGTGGTCCTAAGTTTTTAATTACATGCGTGGCCCAGGTGCTGGAAAGAGCGGCGGCCAAAGTGCAGCCGGTTTTATGAAAAAGATCCCTCTACCTCTCGCGCGACACGTCTTTCCCTGTTCAACAATATCCTCCCTACCTTTCTTAGCCTTATTAAATCTTGTATGGCCCCAATTTGGGATTTATATCAGTCCGGAGAAGGTATATTTGGGGAGTCTCCCTTTGGTAAATGTCAGCCTTGCGTGAGATATGCCGCTCCGAGATATATTTTTTTTTTATCAGATTTTCCTTAAGAGAAATCAGCAATTGAGGTTCTCATGGAGTGATTATGAAAACATTTCTTCAATTATTGATCACTTCTACCAAGTAGATGATGACAAAAAGTCCGTCACGCAGGGGCTGCGTTAACTAAGCAGATTTCTCACATGCGTCACGTATTTGCATTTATCTCAAAAAGTCAATGTTCAATGAGAAATTTATTTGGTATTTAGGCTTCAAATAAAGTGATTCATAATATAACTGCTTATTGTTTATATGAGATAAGTCGGTGTGGGGGTTTACTGAAGGCTGACAACTAATAAATGCACATATCTCGGTTAATAATGAAAAAATGTAAATAACAACATTTATAGAACCTTGCATTTGCAATAAGATTAGTTCTGTACAATTTTTCGATCCGTCACATAATAACCGAGATATTAAGAATTTCCGACTGGTTCTTTCTTTTTGTATAAAACGATTATATATCAAGTTTGGAAACGATAAGACACAAATTGCTACCGCTAGAGCGGTAACGCTAGAGCGGTATATATGTATAACTGTACATATATATACAGTTTTGACCGGACCTTATTTTCGTAATCTCCTGGGTAGGATCGATGAACATTTGAAGAACAATTTACAAAATCGCGTCATGAGTACGACGTCAATAGCTGATTTCCCTTGAGGTCCGTTCAATATTATATATAATTATCCTACATAAACATACATATACTCTCTCTCTCTCTACTCTCTCTATATATATATATAGATATATATTTATTTATATATATTATATTAACGCTCTCTAGACGGGTCCGCAATTCTTGGTTTAATCGTTACAAAACTCGTTATTTAATCGTTTTTGTAAGACGAAGATCTTGTTCGTTAATGGCTGAAATCGACCAGTGGAGGGGGGGGTTTAGAGGGTGGGAATTTTCGATGATAATTCTACATATCTCCGTTAATATGCGTAGGATCGAAAAAATTGTATAGACCTAATCTTATAGAAAATTAAATGTACTTAATAAGATATATCTCATTTATTATCTATCTTCAATATTAACGAGATCATTTGCCATTTTTAGAAAGAGTGCGCCTGTTAAGATGTTTGAGTTCTGCTGAGTCGGTTCTATTCGGGACTTTCCGCCGAAAGCTAGTTCGACCGTTTCCTAACTGTTTGGCTCTAGTGAAATTGGTTTAGCGACTCGTTACTACTGCTCTTATAATAAGGCATAGATGTTCTATTGTAAAACTCCGGGTGATGAAATCTGCTTAGTTATATATAATTTACTTACATACCATACATATATATATATATATTCATATATCATTTTGATATTATATATATACGTAATATATATGATACTACTATATATATATTATATTAACGCTCTAGCGGTCACAATTCTTGTTTAATCGTTACCAAACTCGATATTTAATCGTTTTATGTAAAGAGAAAGATCAAGTTCGTTAATTGCTGAAAAAGAACCAGTTGGAGGGTGTGGGTTTAGAGGGGGGAATTTTCGATAATTCTACATATCTCCATTATTATGCGTCGGATCGAAAAATTGTATAGAACTAATCTTATGGAAAATTAAATGTACTTAAATAATGATATATTCATTTATTCTCTATCTTCAATATTAACCGAGATCATTTGCATTTTTATTAAGAGGGCGCCTGATAAGAGTTGAGTTCGGCTGAAGTCGGTTCTATTCGGGACTTTCCGCCGAAAGCTAGTTCGACCGTTTCCTAACTGTTTGGCTCTAGTGAAATTGGTTAAGCGACTCGTTACTACTGCTCTTATCATTAGGCAGATTTCTCTATTGTAAAACTCCAGGTGAGAAATCTGCTTAGTTCATGCAGCCCCTGCGCGTGACGAACTTTTTTTATTATGGAATTAGGTTTAAAATTGGTATAATATATAAATTTCAATGTATCTCCGTTAACATATTATATTTACAATTTTGTTGATAGAGTAGTGTTCAACAATTGATGTGTTCATTTCTTTAAACTGAAATATTAGAATGCTTTCGAAACATAAACTCTGACTCCTACTTTTGCGATTTTCATGATAGCCTATAGCACGATTAAAATTCTTGTGTCCAGCTTAATTGTAAGGTCTTGTTAACTTAGAGAGAGAATAGGTTCTAACAAAGAGAGAATAAAAGAATAGAGTGATATAACATAATCTGTACGTCATTCAGCTCAGCTGTGTGTGTGTGATGGTTTTTCTTTTTTTTTTAATATTTTATCTTTGCAATCCTCCACTGTGCATTAAACAATGATATATGATATTTTTTAACTATTTTTGAAATTTAAATTTAATATATGTCATGAACAGTGAAGTAGGAGAATATTGGAATTTGTAACATGTCGGTTTCAATTTATTACAGCTTCTGGGAATTTTATGCAGTTCAATTATCAGTGATGGAGCTTTCTCTTATGTTTTTAATATATATTTTAAATATGAATCCCCCATATATATTTTATTTCTTTTATTGATTTTTTGACCAACCCATTCAAATGAAACAATTCAAATACTTTAGGTTCTGTAAAAAAAAGTGGAACAAAAATATAATACGATATTTAACGTTCAAAGCTAAAGTTTAAATTAACCTCGGGACTGATTAATTTCAGCAGAGTTCATTGAACGAATCATGATTAAATAATGTTCAATATTCTTGCCTTGCCAGAAAACCACAATATAATAACAAGGAAAACTCAAATGTACATTATATGGAATTTCGGAGTACTGAGCATTGAATATGAGGTATACTGCCATGGTAGAGGTAAATGTGACTATATTAATTTGTTACACTTCTGTTTAATTAAATTATTGTATAAAAGCTTGAATAGAAAATAAAATGACTCATACTCCTGCATGAATAATTAATTTCCATTGAACAACTAAACTTCACTCCGTCTAATACAAATTAAATGCTATTGGGTCTGTTTGGTCTCTGATCAGGTGTAATACAATATTATAAGCATATGAGCATTATAGTTTATTTTTCTTTCTCCTTTGTGTGTGTTTCCATTATGTTATATCTCCAAGTAAAGTTTTACTTTAATACTAAAATACATGCTGTGATCACAATCATATTCACTGCCATTGACCGCATGCCTCAAAATACTACCACAACCTTACTCACTCTCTCTCTCTCTCTCTCTCTCTCTCTCTCTCTCCCTCTTTCTCTCTCTCTCTCTCTCTCTCTCCTCTCTCTCTCTCTGCTCTCTTCTCTCTCCCCTCTACCCTCTCTCACATCTCTCTCTCTCTCTCTCTCTCTATCTATCAATCTCTCCTCCTCGTCCTCTCTCTCCTCAATCTCTCTCTCCCCTCTTCTCGTCCACCTCTCTCTCTCTGCCTCTCCTCCTCTCTTTCCTGTCACGTCTCTCTATCTCGTTTATCTCAGCTCCTCTCTCCTCTCTCTCTCTCTCTCTCTCTCTCTCTCCTTCGTCTCCTCTCTCTCCCTCTCTCTCTCTCTCTCTGCTCATCTCTCCACTCACTCTCCTCTCTCTCTCTCCTCTCTCTCTCTCTCTGCTCATCCTCTCTCTCTCTCTCTCTCCGCCTCCTCTTCTCTCCACTCTTACCTCTCTCTCCTCCTTTCTCTTCTCTCGTCGCCACTCTCACCATCTTTTTTTCTCTCTCCCCCTCTCCTCTGCTCTCCTCTCTCGTCTCTCCTCTCCTCTCTATATCTCTCCTCTCTCCATCTCTCTGGTACTCTCCTCCTCCTCACTCTCTTCGTTTTTGAATTTTGATTATTTCCGGATTTGATTTTTAATTAGGATCTGTGCGTGGGTAATCTCTTTCCTTGGTGCCGCTTTCTAAGCAGCGAGGGGATGAGATTTGTGCATTAATAAATTTAAAGTTGGTGTTCTCTTATTAGCCTACTTTTCAGTTAAATTTTTAGGGCCCCTCGGGGCGGCCCCGCCCATCCCTGCGCCCCGCAATTGGGAGAAAATGGGCCGCTCTTGTTTTGCTTGCCTTCATGTTGAGCCGCGGAAATTCCAAGATAACTTTTAAAACTAATTCTAAGTCCTTAATTCTAACTATTTTAATAGTGTCTAAATTAAATAATATGTCTCTGTAATAAATATTTCTAAACTATAATATATTCTAATTTATTACTTTACACTAATTAATTTTAAAACTATTTTGTTATTTATGTACATATTATTATTTATTTCTTAATTTATTAATTTAATTTTTTTTTTTTATATAATAAACTAGTAGGTAAAGTATAAATTTCTTAAACGCTATAATAAATATAAATAATTAAAAAAATAATATATAAAAAAATGTCCTATTTGTTTTCAGCAAAAATTTCTTTTTAATGCTGGTAGGAGGAGAAGTAAGCCCCATTCCATTCAAGAAAGGGAGAAAATTCCTGCTTCTAATTCTAAGTCTCTCTCTTGCATAAATAAGTGCAGTCCAGTAGTTCATATTGGCGCGTGCATCTTCGATTCGATTTCTCCGCACTTGCATTTAGGATCTTCCTTCCTCTTTGAAAGTATGTTAGTTTTTGGCGTTTTATTAAAATCGCATTGCCCCGAGGATTTATCTGAGGTGTCCCAGATGTCTGGAAACGTACCCGTGGTTGTGGCCCGCTCCATTCTTTTGTTGACAAGTGGGACGAACTGGTTGTCTGGGTTTTTCTGTTGTCCATCTTCCATTTGGTATGATTCTTGAGATTTGATGGAGTCCCAGCGAGCGCGATTTTGCCACATTTCTTCACGGGCCACTCTTCTCATGGCAGGGAAATGTGATTTTCCTTTAGGCGCCCGTTTCACCGTCCGGTTATTCCCGTTACCGTTATTTACTACAAAATACGCTATTTGCCAATCTTTTTTGCTGGAAAAACTGGAGGAAAAAAAGACCTCGTTTCAAGTTATATTTTCCGACCCGCAGCTGAATATTAAAGTATAATGAAGTTCAAGTGTCCATAGGGTAATTGTCCCTGCTAATTACTTTGTGAGTGCGTTCGGTGGATTTGGGATTGGTTTATTGTTGGCTATACGCTACTCCTTGTTGTAAGAAGTAGTGAACTTTTCTTTGGGTTCGGGCCACAGCAGAAGATTTTTATCATTTATTGTAAAGGTTGTTCCCCCAACTAGGAAGAGCAAGAGCACCTTATAAAGCTATGGGAAGGAAAGGTTATTAATGGCCTTATTATATAATATATTTCTGAATTTAATTATTTAGGCACCCTGTTTTTTTTATTCCCTGGCAAGAACCAATTTAATCGTGGCATATTTCATATTCGCTTTTACTATGGAGCTGTTTTATAGCTGTTTTATAATGGTGGTTGCAGGTGAGTTGTTCGCTAATTGTAACTCTAAATATTTAACTTCCTTGGCAAAGCCAAGGCATTTCCTTAACTTTGGTGACTCACTCCGATACTGATTATTTGTTTTTGCGAAGGGGGGTGGAAGTTGTGGAAAGGGAATTTATTTATAAATTAGTTTTCCTTAAGGGAGAAGGGAGGAGGAATTTTTATATTTAGTTTTCCTTTTTTAAGAATAAGCACCCTGTGATTGATTTGCATTGGAGGACCTAAGCCTTTTAGTGGGTAGGGTTCTAAGTTCAAGGATGGTAGTTGTGTTGAGAGTGTTGGGTAGTGGGTGGTTAGGGGTTGTAGCTTGTTGGGCGTGAAGAGGCAGGGGTAGCGGACAACGATTTTATGTAGTACACGTTGGATGAATGGGTGTTTAGAGTGTGGTGGGTGGAAGGGAGGAGTCGGGTGGATGGTTCTAGTCCTAGTGTAACGCAGCAGAACGAAAGACAATCGGCGCAGAGAGCGCGAGCGCGAGACGAGAGAGCGAGAGAGAGAGAGAGATCGCAGCGAGAGACGGAGAGCAGAGAGAGAGAGAGAGAGAGAGAGAGAGAGAGAGAGAGAGAGAGCGAGAGAGAGAGGCGAGCGAGAGAGAAGCGAGAGAGAGAGAGAGAGAGCGAGAGAGAGAGGAGAGAGAGAGAGAGAGAGAGAGAGAGAAGACGAGAGAGAGCGAGAGAGAGAGCAGATCGAGAGCGAGAGAGAGAGAGAAGACGAAGAGAGCGAGAGAGAGAGAAGAGAAGAGGAGAGAGAAAAAAGAATCGTGAAACTAAAGACGAGAGAGAGAGCAAAATAAAGAACGAGAGAGAAAAAAGAAGAGAGCGAGAGAGAGAAGCAGCGAAGAAACAAGTAGAGAGAGAAAAAAGCAACGAGTGAGAAAAAAAGATACAGAAGATGAGCGAAAAAAAGAAGAGAGAGAGAATAAGAAGATCAGAGAGAGGAGACGAGCGAAGAAGGCAGCGAGAGAGAAGAAGAAGCAGAGCGAGGAAGACAAGAAGAGCGCGCGAGCGCGAAGACAGAAGCAGAGAGTAGAGAGTGAAGAAGCAAGACGAGAGAGAGAGAGGCCGCAGAAGAGAGAGAGAGAAGAGAGAGAGCGAGAACAAAGAAGAGAGAGAGAGATGAAAAAGAAGAGAGATAAAAAAGAAGAGAGAGAGCAGAAGAAGAAGAGAGAGAGCGAGTACGAAGTACAGAGAGAGAGAGAAGAAGAAGAAAGCGCGAGAGAGAACGAAGAAGAGAGAGAGAGAAGAAGAATGACGGAGAGAGAGAGAGAAGAAGAGAGAGCGTGCGACGAGAGACACGGGCGCGCGCCCCAAGACGAGAGAGCGAGAAAAAAGCAAGCGAGAGAACCAAAGCAGAGAGAGGCGAGACAGAAGGAAGAGAGAGGAAAAAGAAGAGAGAGAAAAACTGGAAGAGAGAGACAAAAGTAAGCAGAGAGAGAGAAAAGAAGCAGAGAGAGAACAAGAAGAGAGAGAGAGACAAAAGCTCGCGCGCGCGAAAGAGAGAGAGAGCAGAGAAGAGAGAGAGAGGCGAGCAGAGAGAGAGAGTGGAGATAGAGAGAAAGAGAGAGAGAGAGAGAGAAAGAGAGAGAGCGAGAGAGAGAGCGAGAGCGAGAGAGAGCGAAGAAGACGAAGAAGACGAGCGAGAGTAGAATGGAAGAGAGCGAGAGAAAAAAGAAGCAGAGACCAAACGCCGAGATCTGCAGAAGCGGAAAAGATTCGAAGAGAGAGACAAAGAAGAGCAGCGTAGAGCAAGACGACGAGAGCGCAAAACGAAGAGAGCAGAAAAAAAGAAGAGACGAGAAAAAAGCAGAAGCGCGGCAACACAGACAGAAAGTGAGCGCAAGACAGAAGGAGAGCAGAGAGAGAAGAAGACGAGAGAGAGAGAAGAGCCGAGAGGCGAGAGACAGAAGCAGAGAGAGCGCGACGGAAGAGAAGGAGAGAGCAGACTGAAAAGAGTGAGAGGCAGCAAGAGAGAGAGAAACCCTAAGAGAGAGAGAGAAAACCGCCGATCGAGCCAACCGCCGCGCGCTCGTCGCCAGGACCGCACTGCGACGCGCTAGCAGCGACTAGCCGACTACTCTCTCTTCATCCTATCCTCTCTCTCTCTACTCTCCCTCTCTCTCTCTCCTCTCCCTCTCTTCTCTCTCTCCTCCTTCCTCTCTCTCTCTCCTCTCTCTCTCCCCCTCCTATCTCTCTTCCCCCCTCCTCTCTTCTCCCCCTCCTCTCTCTTCTCTCCTGCCCTCCTCTCTCTGCCCCTCCTCTCTCTCCCCCTCCCTTTTCTCTTGCCCTCCTCTCTCTGCCCCTCCTCTCTCTGCCCCTCCTCTCTCTCTCTCCCCCCTCCTCGCTCTCTCTCTCTCTCTCTCTCTCTCTCTCTCTATATATATAATTATTTATATATATAACTACATTATTTTAGTTCTCTCAAAGGTTATTGAAGTGTCACACTAAATTTGAGGCACTCTTTATTTTTTTTTTATTTCTATATTGTGTTTATTCCTTAATAAAATATGGATTCCATATCGAAATACATTGCAATACATAGCACGATCAATGAAATATTAAAGCCTTACAAAACAAATTACAGTCCCCTAGAAACTTTAAATGAGGATATGAGGATATACGACTGCCGGGCGACTGCCCGGGGAGTCCGCCCGGCAGTCGTGGTCCAGGCAACGCAGCTTTAATCAGCAGGCACTGAGGATGGGCGTTGACTCCGAAAGTGCACTCTGCATTATATTAAAAAACCAGTAGAGGACTTGGCCTTCTTATTGATCCTTATACATTTGTTCCTCTACCATCCAGCATATTCCAGAGATATTAAATGAGGATGTTTCAGCGTTATCGAATAGTCGTGAAATTATCCGTTTATAACTTATATCTCAAAAAGTAATCCGACGGAATTCACAGAAAATTATTGATAGCAAAAATTATTGGTAGAAAAAAATTATTAGTATATCTATATTATTATTATTTTTTTTTTATTTCCTTCCTTAAGTAAACCTACATGAATGGAGTCTATTAGCCACACGTCCCTAGACATATATATATATACATATATATATGTATATTTATTATAATGTTTAACATTTGAGGAAAAACGAAGTTTAAAAATTGTTTAATCAAGACAACCGGAGTAGATAATTTTATTAAAGGGAAATCTGCTGAAAATACGTAGCTTATTATTGTAGTACCATTTTCCGTTCGCTTACAGTAAATCAAAAAATTTAATTCCAGGTTTGTGGTTTACACTAAAGCTTGAGATTTAATTTAGTTTATTTTTTTTCTGTCTTTATATCGCCCAATATAAACGACTCTTATTTAAATTCAACCAATCAAATAAAATATAAGACATTAAGTAGAGCTATAAAGAGATCAATAGAGAGGTAAATCGTTTAAAGCAAAAGTTTACTAATAAAATAAAATGAAGCAATATGAGGAGAGTCACCGTTGTAAAAGTTGGCTAGCAGCGGGGATATCACCTCTGCTGGAAATTATTTGCCTGTTTCTTGTTTTTGCTAGAAATTCTCCAAGCAGGCTCCAGCCACGGGCCTGGGAATCGTGGCAGGCTTTTTATGCTCGCCGGAGGTTACACGGAGGTAATTACTTTTGCATGCTTTGTTATTCCTCAGCTAGCCGTATTTTTGTTCCTCTTGAATCGTTTTTATCGCTAGGAGACTCTCTGATGAAAACGGTGTTTAAACAGGGGAATCATGAAATACAGCTGTTTATTCCACGATAAAAACCAATTACACCAAGAAGTTTATATTTCAATTGCCAAAACAAAATCGTTTCAATTTGTAGGCGTTTTTCGCGTCTATTCTGTTTTATAGCAGTTTTTAATTTACAGACTCCAATCAACGAATAAACCTTGACATACCCCACTATATGACAGCACTACTAACTGAGAGCAGCTAATATATTCTACAAATACTAACATATCTAAAACATAAATACATTTACCAATACATATAGAATGAAAATACAAAAGGTATACACCATACTAACAAAGATTTGAAAGGGATAATTTTTATGATATTCTAATAGGCCAAGTGCAGATATGTGAAAACCTCAGATATTTAAGGATTATTTTCCATGTGACATCTATAAAGTAAAATATCAAGATTTACATGAAAGGTTAAATATATTATTCTAACCGGTGATCATGCCAATCGCCTTTGAAGTAGCGCATACAACTAATAAATAATAGTAATTAATTTTCCTTAATCCGTACCAAAACTGGACGAAAAAAGTCACTTTTTCTGTAATTAATATTAATTCAAGTTTTTTGAGTAATCATTTAGAAGATTTATATTTATTTTTGCAATGATACATGAAACAATAATAAAACTAATATATGGTAGGAAGTATATTTTATTACCTGATTGACCGATTAATAAAAAATGTAAATAAGTTGGTTGCATAACTAATTCACAATTATTTATTCATTAAAACTATTAAAAAATCCTATTTTGGTCGGTTGCTTTTACAAGCCATTAAGATATTGAGTGGCCATTGGCAGCCGAATCCACAAACACACACACACACACACACACATATATATATTTCCTGTCCAGTACGTATTGTTTTTCATTGCTCTGTCAGCCTACCTGATGGGTACACTACCATAATTATTTTCATGCATAGGGAGGCGGTCTGGTTTCTTATTTACTTCTCGATACCTCTTTGCTTTTCTATAATGTAAAATCGACTGTTTCTTTGCATATTCATCTTATTTCGGGCTTGTTAAGGATTCTTTCCGCTTATACTGGATCTTTAACTTAAAGGCCCGCAAGATATTCATTTACCTTAAAACTCGCTAAACCACGAAGAAAGCGTGGTTTGTACTAGTTATTATATATTTCTGTAAACACGTTATTGACAGATGTTATTGTAATTTCTAGGCGGTTGAAGATTTCACTTTTTGGAAAAGATAATTCAACTACACTTTATCTGCTTTCCAGGGGCAGATTACAGTTTACACCCATGCGTTTAGCCTTTTCTTCATTTATGAGCAAGCCTTTCTCTTTTGTAGTTGACATTTGCGCTCAGGAAAGAGATACAGTTAATTGTCTTCCTTGTTTTTGAGGACTGATAAACAATCTCTTGTATTTTTAATATATAAAATGACAAAGTTCAGTAGTGGAAATAAATTCATGATAAAATTTAATAAATAAATAATCAATAGAAATTAGAGTATGTACCTAGACAGAACGCAATTATTAAATTATTTTTTTATAATTAATTCAATATATTATTTCTTGGTTTATTAACAATAACATTATTACAATTTAAGGGCCTTTTAAGTAACGTTAGTGAACGAGGGCGGCGAGAGGCTATACTAAACCCGAAATGCTCTCCGGTAAGGCTGGTTTCACATTTGGCTCAGTTCACTCTTTTGTCCCAATTTACGGTCGCTATTAGCTGACACTGGAAGAGTAAGTTGCTAAAAACTCCGTCACGCCGATGCTCTACGCAAACTAAGAAGATTTCCAACGTGTGCCACGTATTTAAATTTATCTCAAAAAGCAAAAAATTAATGAGAACAATATTGAGTATTTATGTGATTCATAATATAACAGCTCGTAGTTAAGGTGGCAGGAATACGAAGGGGTGGGGGTTACTGAAGGCCGAAAAATACAAAATGCAAATATCTCCGCTAATAATCAAGATAGTGAAAAAACGTACATAACAGCATTTATAGAACACTACGTTTGCAATGAGATTGGCTCTAAACAATTTTTCGATCCGACACATAATATCGGAGATATTAATTTTCGAAATTCCCTACCTTCTAAACCCACTTCCCACTGGCCGGATTTCTGCCATTAACGAACTTGATCTTTCTTTTTACGGAAAACGATTACATATTGAGTTTGGTAACTATTAAACCAAAATTGCGACCACTAGAGTGGTAACAGACGAATACACACACACACACACACACACACACATATATATATAATTTTGAATGGACCTCATTTTCGTCATCTACTATATAGGGTCAATGGACATTTGAAGAATTGTTTTGAAAATCATTTCAATAGTTGGTACAAAATCTATAGCTGATTTCTCTTAAATCTGCTGTAAGGTACCAAAAGCCCAGTGACCGAAACATTTTCATCCGTATAAACGAACAAACCAGCCTTCTGCTAATGTGTTCCCTGATGGGCAACTTTCCTGGTATACCTTCAAGGCAGTATTTTGAAATACAAGTTATATATACATATACTCATAAGAATGTATAATACTTTTAATAATAACTTTTTAAAATTGATTTACTTTAATTTTTGAATAGATTATTAGAATTAAGAAACATTGATCCAGATTATTTATTATTTACAGATTTACTTATCGTTTTAAAATGTAAACAACTAAACCAAATTTCGATGATGGCTTTCCATTCTTTCTGATATTATTTTATTTTATTTTTTCATTACGTAATTTGTTATTTCCCAAATATTTCTTACGGCCTCAAAAACGTACCATCTAGATCTAACTTCTCCAACTTCTAGTTAAAATATTGCATTTTAATATCGTATTTTATAATTTCTGGTTCCATTAATCAAGAACCTGAATTAAAATTTAATGTGTTGAACCAAACCAAAATAGTATCTGATAAAGTATTCACACTTTTAGCCGATTTCTCTTAGCGGAAATCTGCTCTTGATGTCTTACACATGACGCGATTTTTCAATAACTTCCTCAAATTTCCATTGATCCTACCCAGGGGATGACAGAAATGAGGCCCGCTCAAAGGTGTGTGTGTGTGTGTGTGTGTGTATATATATATATATATATATATATATATATATATATATATATATATATATTTTCTGTTAACGGTCTAGGGGTCGCAATTTTTGTTTCTTCCTTACCAAACTCGATATTTAATCGTTTTATACAAAGATAAATGTTAAGTTCGTTAATGCTTGAAATCGGACCAGTGGGGGGAGGGGTTTAGAGGAAGGAATTTTTGAAAATTCGAAATATCCCCCTTACTGTACGTACATCGGATCGAAAAAGTGTATAGAACAAATCTTATTGCAAATTAAATGATCTATAAATATTTTTATATTCATAGTTTAGTTTCTGTATAGTAATGAATATTAACCAAGATATTTGGATTTTATAGTTCTCCGCTTTCAGTAGACCCCCACTCCTACTCATGTTATATTAATAATAAGCTGTTATATTATGAATAACTTCTTACAAGGTTAAATAAGGAGTATTGTTTTCATTGAACTTTTACTTTGTGTGATGTATGGAAATACATTCTGTTGATGCCCCCCAGTTCTTGGACTACTAAAATTGGAGTTATTAAAATATTAATTATTCTGATTCATTATAAATTGCAGTACTAGATATAGTAAATACTTTTCAATAAAATTAATATTTTATATTAAGGTATATTTCATTAATGGTTTGTTATCAATTCAGACGCTTCCCGTTGTAGAATTATTAACTTGCAGCTGAAAGATTTCTCATTACCGTTTATTATTTATTCACTTAATATTTGCAGTGGAAACCAGTATATATATATATATATATATTATCGTTTTATGTCTACTCAAGGGTGGAAACATTTATAGATTTCCTCATTTCTCTCTGATTGTGTGTCATATTTGTTTGGATAATATTGATAATAGAGAAATAAAATTTTTGAAAATTGTGTTCTGCCCATTAGGATCATTGAAAATTGGCTGAAAGCTCAATGTTTAATAAACACTATATTGTGGAGAATGATCCTTATAATTAATTATAATAATATATCTTGCAAATTGCCCAGTTAAAACACAACAGTGCTCTAAATTTAGGGTTTATTTTAGATGAATATACAAAACCACACTCTCTTCTTTGTGCTAAAGTTAAATATAATGAGATAATGGGACAAGGGAGCAGCCATTTTCAGTGTTTTGCGGCTTTTATAAAATATAATCGTCCTCCTTTGAAAGTTCTATTTGTCTTGCGATAACCTCTCATTTCATTGAAATATCTATCTGCGGCCAAAGAGATTCATTTTGTAATAGTTGGAGCGTGTAACTGTTTTATATGTATAAAACATATCATATGGTGATAAGCTCCTTTCGTCAAGTGCACTGTTCTGCTTAATAATTATACAAATGAATTCAGTTGTAAATTCATAAACTAATTTTCTGATTATATAATTTATACATCTGGCATTATAATCTTTGATGTAATGATTTTTAATCAATAGGTATGACTTGTCGATTGCAGTTGACATTCAACCTTGTCTGTAGAATGCTTTATACAATCTGATCAGACATTTAGAATTTACTATCGTGATTAAATCCTATGTAAAAGTTGAACACAAATATTAGCTTCAACTTTTTTACCCCAAACCATAATTTATTGTTCTCATTTTTGTAGGTATCATTGAAGCTAATTGATTATTTTCTGTTTAGAATTGAATATATTATTAATTATCATTAGGAGTATCAGATTTCGCTTAAGGGAGGTCGTACTCATGACGCGATTTTCGAAAGTTGTCATTAAATGTCCATCGATCCTACCCAGAAGATGACGAAAATGAGGTCCGTTCCAAACTTTATATATATATATATATATATATATATATATATATATATATATATATATATATATGTGTGTGTGTGTGTCTGTTACGGCTCTAGCGATCGCAATTATTTTTTAATCGTTACCACACTCGATATTTAGTCGTTTTATGGTAAAAGAAAGATCAAGTTCGTTAACGGCTGAAATCAGGCCAAGGGGAGGGGGTTAAGAGGGGAGGATTTTCGAAAATTCGAAATATCTCCGTTACTGTGCGTCGGATCGAAAAATTGTATAGAAGCAATCTTATTTCAAATTAAATTTACTTTATAATTATTTTTATATAGATTTCACTACCTTGAATATTAACCGACATATTTGCATTTTTCAGTTTTCAGCCTCCAGAAAACCGCAACTTCTTCTCATATTACATAAACAATACTCGGTTACATAATAAATCACATTATTCGAAGCTTAAATAACAAAAATTGTATTCAAGACAGCTTTATTTTACGAGATATTTGTAAATATGTCCTGGTGACCCCCCCCCCCCTCCCGTCATAAGGTTTTGGACTACTAACATTTGATTTATTGATATTCAATTATTCTGACTCATTATTAATTACAGTACTAGATATAGTAAATAGTTCTCAATAAAATTAATATGTTATATTCTGATATATTTCAGTAATTGTTTTCCTTTCCTCTGTGAAACGGGCAGACCCGTTTGTTTACATTTCTAACGCTTCCTGTCGGCAGGTTATTGAAAGTGGATGAAACATTTCTTATTTCCGTTTGTATTTATTCACGGTGGTGTTGTGTTACCAGTATGTATATTTATCTATTACTAAACTTCACAAGGGAAATTTGCTTAGTTTACGCAGCCCCTGCGTGACGGACTTTTGTAAAGTCATCAGCTTTTTCGGGACTGAAGCCCATTGGCTGACTTTGTCACATTAAGGTGGCGAAGGACATATATTCTAATAAATATTTTTTATTGGAATTCGTCAATTACTTTCATCTTTAAATTTATAATTTATTTGCTGTATAGTAGTGACCTTTTTATCTTTTTTTCCACGCTGAGTACCCCTCAAACGTGAGTGTTCTTTTAAGTTTTTTGTGCTCCACCCTGTGGATACTACACAAATTTCAATAATTGAACAATAATAGTTCGTATACAATAATTATATATATATTATAAAAACAATATAATAAAGAAAAACATATGTAAACATTACATATATGTATGAGCAGTAGGTGTAGATGTACAAAATGGCATCCAATTCTTGTATAAATGCATTAAATCCCTTGCTGTATGCGAGTAAAAGTTTCGGTTCGTCCGTCGGACAATTTCCTTTTCGTAAGGTAATGTACTTGTTGAGTTTTGTTCTTGGTCCGTCAAGCAATGTAGTCATATCAGAACTTGGTCATTTGTCTGTTTAGTCACATTGCAACATTTGCATGTATTTATGTTTGTAATTTTATACTTGGACAAGTTGCTTTTTGTAGGTCCATGTCTCCTGATAAAAATTGCACTTTTTTGGAGATGCTGTGTTATTTTTTGTTTCAGGTAAATAGTTGGTATGTACTTATGTAATTGTTGTCCTTTAGTATTGTATGTCCATTTTACGTCCCATTTTTTATAAGATTTGTGTATCACAAGAATTTTCAGTCAGTTTAGAGTATGTAATAGGTATTGATATGTCTCTTAAAGCTGTCTTTGCAAGTAGGTCTTATGTGTCATTTCCTAAATTTCCGGAGTGCCCTTTGATGTTTTTATTGTTATTATTATTTACGTCCACTTTATGCTACTACGGCCAATCGGGAAGGTTTATCTACAGGCTACTACCCTTTTCTAGCCAGGGTGGGGCTATTTAATGAGTCCGTCACTGAATAAAAGTGTTCTTTGATATTGCCACTATTACATTTTTCTGTCTACGTACTGTGATTAGTCTTCTGATCGGTTCAGTCTGTTCCTTATGATTTTCGTTATTGTAAATGCGGTCTATGTTAATTTTGTTAGTCTCAGACACTTGAAATGTAAATTTTGAATGAAATGCAGTGTAAGTTTTGAACTTATAGAATTTCAATAAAATCTTCATTTCTTGATTTAAATATCTACCTCATAGTACTGATTCAATCGGTATCAGCCAATTTTGTATTTTAATGGGTTTATCTTAGATTTGAGTGATGTCCGATGATGAACAAGTGAAATAAGAATAAGGAAATAGTTATATTTGTACTTACATAGGATGTCTACTTTGATCTCTTTGGAGACTGGGCTGAGGACACCGTTTTCTGCGCTGCACACGTAGATACCGGCGTGGTGCCTTGTCGTCTCGTTTATTGTCAGTGAAGGACCAATGATCGACTTAGCACCAGCAACGACTAAGTTATTCTGAAAAAAAAAAAATATCAAAAACAACTGTTATTGATGTAAGGTCAACTGGCTATTGCTTTTAGTAGTAATAAATCGAGTATGACTATAAATAATGTATAAATGCATATAATAATATCGAAAGGCGTTAGGAATGAATTAAATGATTATATGAAGAAAGAATTATTGTTTTAACGTATGGCTAAAAATAATTCACAAATAATAAAATGTCAGTGTATAAATTTAGTCTAAACTTTTATTATTTTATGAATTTATATGGACACCTTCATAGATTATCCTTAATTAAATAAACATTCTGTCTATCCATTCCATTAAATGGATTAAATATATTCTTGTTAAAAAAGGACTTGTGTATCAGTAAAGTAGAGCTAAAATATTTAATCAATTGGTACTACAGTAATAAAAGTTTTATGAAAGTTGGGTAAACTTGGGGAGCGTTCGTGATTTAAACATTAAATAATCTCTGAAAGTAAATCTAAATGATTCTGTCATGTTCCCCAAATGTATGAATGGTATCCAGAGCTGTACATCCTTTAAAGTAAAAAAAAAGAAAAGAAAAATAAAGATCTTGCTTTTGAAGTTATGAAAAGTACTATTACTTACAAACAAAATGACAAAATGAGTAAAATGTTCTAACTTTCTTCTGTTGTATTTGATGCCTACCTACGGCCATAGAAATGTTGCACTAATTTTTTTTTGGCAATACTAGCAAAATTCTACGTTGTTAGAAATCCAGAACCTAAATCAGCGTTGTGTGGTAATTGATTTTTTTTTTTTTAGATTTTATTTTATTGAGTATATTACAGCCTGTA
>CM032230.1:30812500-30977500 GCA_019009955.1 Riptortus pedestris | reverse complement strand
AAAATGTTGTTATGAGTCCTTAAGAAAAAATGCACTCTTGAACTAGATTTAATAAGGTTCTGCCGGACATTTAAGTACTATATAATAATAATGACCTATTGATACAGAATAAATAAACTGACATAATTTCCATTCTATACCGTACTTTAAATGAACAAAACTTCTTGAACATATTGCTGCAACATAAACAATTTAATAAACACATATCGCTGTTGCAAAAGTACAATGACGCAGTTGAAATTTTGTGCCTAATTCAATTTTAACATTTAATGATATTACAAAGCCTTACAGCTTACGATGGAACAATGCACTTATTGTATTTTGTATTTAACAGACATGAAATAAAATGTTAACAGTTCTGTACTGCAAAACAACTACACATTTTGGGGAGCAATGAAACAATTGATTCAGGGTTAAACATGAATAATGATTTATTTTGTCTGTTAATATAAAGGAAAGGATATGTTCTGCACACACACCTTCGTCATTATTTTTAGTTAATTGATCTCAATTAAAATTTCAATTTAAGAGTTCAGTGATTGTTCTTTTAGAACAGCGATATTATAATTAATTGGTTGTTTGTTGATTAAAAAGGTGTTTTAAATATTTTTCCCCAAAGTTTAAAGAAGTTATTAAATAATAATCGTTGAGTTTGATCGTTGAGTTCATTGCTTAACATAGAACGTTAAATTGGCATGATATGAACACTCGACCTTCTGATATTGAAAAAGCAACAACAAAACCAATTTGTAGCCAACAATCGTATTTATCATGGAAGAGAATTTTCATTAAAAACAGATTGGACTATTTTTAAAATGCAATTACACCAGTATTTTTTGTGTAATAATATTATAGACGAGGAACGTAAAAAGGCTTTCCTTTTAAAATCATTCAAAGAAGATGGCTTTTAGGCTAGTGAAGAATTTGTTAATACTAGTCTCACCTTGATTATCTTGATCAACATATTATTTGTAGGAAATCCAAGTTTGCTAACAGATATAAATTTTATAATAGTTTTAAAGAAATGAATGAAAGTTAATGACTGACTAGCCCGCATTACTGGTTTAACGGCTGATTGTGAATTCAGGGTTGAACTAAATATGGTATAGCGTGCCCGTTTTATCATGGGCTTAGGAAAAGGTAAAATTATGTTAACGTCGTTTAAAGAAACGCTTACGCTGTAGAAAGAGCCTGAGGTAAAGAATAGTCCAAATATGCTAATTAATTTGTTATGTTGACGTTAAAAACTAGTAATTGTAAAAATGTTTTAACAACTGATTTGAAACTGTTTGAAATGCCTAAGCAAATGTTTATTACACATCGGACTATATCGCCGAAGAGAGTATGATGAGTATAAAATATAATTCATTGAGAGATGCCACACGAGATATATCATTTGGACAATATCACATCAATTCATGTCAAACAGATCAAACCATATTCTGGTCCTATCTAGCTTAGCACCAGAGCAATCTGAAATTCTATTATGCCACTAGCCAGTCCATATTTCACTCCATTTCCTCAATGAGTGACAACACGATGACACAGTCCAATTCTAGCTCTGATATTGGATGCCACGCTCAAATGCACTCCAAACGACATTATTGACAAAGCAATCGCTCCCATATCAATCTTTGAGCAGAAAGTGCGTCACGTGTTTGCTATCCACTCATGATATAAGCCCATCAAGTTTTATACCTCAGGCACGAGTCATATTTATTTTCTACCTCGGTGTATCTACAACACGATCTATCTGTGAGAGTTCATCGGATATACCACCTCATGAAGTTATAATCATACAATAATAAACATCTAGGAGTATAATTGTATCTAATCCTTACTGAGACCCATTCAAGTATTTCAGGACAAAAGAAAGGATCTTTAGGTCTCAAACAGCTGTATTTATTCTCCTAGGTATTATCTTTGTTACAACTATTGAGTTGTACATTTCCAAAGACCTGGAGAATGTGTTCAATTTTTAAACTGACACAAGGAGTTTAAATATCTATTATGCTGAAGTGTTAGAAAAATTAAAATAATTCTGGCAGATAAAGGTAAAGACATTTCAGGGAGGAAATGTAGTTATTATTTCTGAAGTGATTTTAATGTTCCTGAAATGATAATTTTAAAGAACTATTAACCTTTAATTCTGAAGTTTATGGATTTATAATTGCCTAATATAGGATTTTATGATTGTTAAATAAGAATGAGCACAGTTAATAAAGGCATAGCACTAAATGAGGGTTATAGAACCTACCTGGTAAGAGATTAGATATCATCAGATTATTAAATATTGACAAATTACCTGTTGGTAAGGCTAAACTAAATTAAGGAGATTTATGTATTACTCATATTATGTGGACTCATTAGTGAGTATAAAAGTGACTGAGAAGAAGAATTTTATAAGGTTTGTTAGAACTCTATGTATCTAAGAGAACTATGATTCGCCTTAATGGTTGTGAGATAAACATTTTTTACCCTGTATGTTTTAGCATTGTTAATGCCCAGGATGGCGAAACGTCAGCGATTCTAAAATAAGGAGAATAAATATAGCTGTTTCACACGTAAAGATCTAGGAGTATTTTTTTGTGACAATCCATATTATACTCCTTAAAAACTATCGTAAAATTCCGTTTTAAAACTTGAGAACGCTATGAACTGCAAAATTGCTAGTAAGTCAACTGATTTGAAACCAAAGATCCCGCCTTTGTTTCTAACAGTTACACTCTTCAAACTCAATAATGACTAGGATTTAATAGATCTTTTCTTTTTCTCTGCAAATTAATAATCCTCTTATACCGCTTTCCCACCATAATAGGTTTCTCTACTTCTCTCCACATTATTCTTAACTCCCGACATCTTCAGGTATAACTTAATCTGAGAATAATGTATGATTTTTCAATTTGAGATAGTTTTACTCGTTGGTTGTGATAATCTGTGAAGGTTAGGGAGGGTTACCCTAGAGTTGGGGTGGTTCTCTTTGTCTACATCAACTTCTACGTGGTACATTTTCTCGTTGAGTTGACATATTTGTCTGACAGCTCTGAATTGTCACAATTTCATTTTTCAAACCCGCTGAATTTTTCAACTACTGTTCGGGGTCGTTGAGGCTTTCCAAAGAAAGGAGTATAGGGAGAGGCCCCTTCGTCCCATATTTGAATTGAGAGTGGAATGTATAGGGTTGATAGATTCCATAGATAGGTGATAGATTTCAGATACATTTATGGTTAGTTTATTAGTTGTAATGATACTTGAGGAAGATGATGATGATGAATTTCTTGATGGGACTCTTCTGCACCTGATGAAAATCGGTTGCGTTTTATATGTGGGGGAAATGGTTATAGTTGCTTTCACTTGCGATGATAAGAATTGTCTCTGTATGTGCCAAGTAGGGTTTCATCTCGTTGTGGGGACTAGGCTTCCATATATTTCTTGAGCTCTTCTTGCCCTTTGCTGTCAGGCCTCCTCGTGGCTGGATGCACTGGGTCCAGGCAGTCCCCAGTCCAGGGCAAGGATGAGTGGACGGTGGATAACTGGGTCCATTCATCGCGAGGTTCAATCTTCCGCGAACAACTACTATATACTGAAGGAATATTGGCATGCACTATTCTATGAGCACGTTATTGTTTAATCAATTCTTTGTTGAATTTAGAACTTTTAAACTTTCCTTTTGTCATGTCACTATGAATTACTTTTTTTCTTACATATAAACTTCAGAGGGTTCACATTTTTTATAGCTCTTCCTAATAATGTTTTCATTTCTGTAACTTATCTGAATCAGTGTAAATAAGTGTGATTGTTCACGAAGCTTTATAGGTTTCGTGTTTAATGCATATAATAATGTTATGTTTACAAATAACTTATTTGTATTAGGATTGACAATTTCTACTTTTAACTATAAACCTTATATTATTACACCTTTTAGTAATACTTTTCTTAACCTCGCTTTCACATCTCCTTATCCTTAGATGATCCCCTTCTTCTTCCAGTACCTTCCTCCGCCTGAGCTGATCCACGTGTTTCTTCAACCAGCCAAGTGTTCTGTCCGAGTATCTTCTGGATCCACCCGGGCTTCCATATCACCTTCCCTTCCCTTAATTTGTTGAGTTTAGTTTTACAATTTCCACCCAACCTGAATGGGCGTCAACAGGTAACAAAAGATTACTCCGCATGAACGGTCCCATCAGGTCGACGACACGGAACCGTATTCCGTAGTCTCTGGCCAACTGCTGTAACATTTCTTCACTGATTCTTTTGTAGCATACCGATTACAGACAGAACATCCCTTTGGAACCTCTTCGATACCTTGCCCAAACCTGGCCCCCACTCTCTTTCTCTAGAAGTTAATCATATCTATGAATGATTTTAATTGTTTGATGTTTTTTAGTGAAAGAATATTTATTATTGGTTTTAGCAGATTTCCCCTAAAGGAAAATCAGCTATTGAGGTCGTACTCATGACGCGAGTTTTGAAAAATTTCCTCAAATGTCCATAGATCCTACCTATGAGATGACGAAAATGATCCGTTCAAATTTTATATATATATATATATATATATATATATATATATATATATATATATATTTGTCTGTTAACGCTCTAGCGGTCGCAATTTTTGTTTGATCGTTACCAAACTTCATATTTAAGCGTTTTATGAAAAAAAAAAGATCAAGTTCGTTAATGGCTGAAATCGGACTAGTGGGGGGGTATAGAGGGGAGATTTTTAAAAATTCGAAATATCTCCGTTATTATGCATCAGATCGATAAAGTGTATAGAATCACTCTTATTGCAAATAAAATGTACTATAAATATTGTTCTATACATTTATTCTGTATCTTTAATATTAACCGAGATATTTGCATTTGTATTATGAGTGTGGTCGGCACTCTCCACCGAGAGCTCTGGCGGCCGTTTTGGTAACTATTCCTCCCTCGTGAATAGATCTAGAGATACCTACCTACTACAGTTGTTATTAGGCAGATTTCTCTATTGTAAAACTTCACGTGGGAAATCTGCTTAGTTTACGCAGCCCCTGCCTGACGGACTTTTAGTTTATCATAATCTGTGTTTATTCCTTCATTGAAATTTTGCAGGCTAAATAGTTTACCAAACGTTGCATAACTCTACACTTAGGCCTATTTAAGGTCTAATCCATTTGCCTTTATCCTTTTCAATGCTTCCTCAAAAAGTTGCAGATGCTCTTTCTTAGTTCCAGTGGTTATAATGACATCGTCAATTAAGAATGCTACAAAAATTTTGGTATTTCCTGTTTCCACAGGTACATCAAAGGTACGTAGTTGTTTATCATTTTACATTTTAATTTTCAACTTCAACGTGTAGTTAATTGTGCGGGTGAATATGGAAATCTGTAATGTAGGATTCTCTATGTTGTCTGATTATGAATGTGTTATTCACTTTTCGTATTCAATATGTCGGCTTGGTATTAGCCCTCTGAAGTGAAATGTTTTATAAGGACATACAGACGACCATACGGTTCCTGTAGTTTTCAGTTTTAAGTGATTTCCGTTAAGTGGGAAATAGGTAGAGTTGAGGGAAAGATTTGCTAATTTTATTTTGACAATGCGTTTTCCTAAGGTGGTCTTCAGGAGTTCTTGGGCTAAATTGTTTGAGGAGCGTCTTAACATTACTCTTATATTTAGATTCAGTAAATAATATGAAATGAATTGAATACTCGACATAATGTCTTGATTTTCTACATACTTCGTTACTTTTCTTGCAATATTTAATGCGTTATTATATGTTAGTTTCCATTTGAGTTCACTAATGGAATTTACAATAATCGATGGTCTTTACATATCTCTTCAATTCAAACATTAAGTGATTTTAGTTTGGTGTATTTGCTTTCAGTAAACGTCCATGAGATTATCATTTTAATCTATTATGTATCGTGACCAGCTTATATTAATATTATTATTTCGTCATGTTAATATTATGTTTCTAATGTTTACTCATTGACTTGGAGAAGGGCTTGTCGAGTTTGGGCATCTGCATTCGAGTAGCCAATAATAGTAAAAGTAGAAGCAAAGGCACCTAGAAAGTAAGGACGTAGGTTTCATAGTTATTTCTAAAGGATAAATAGGGAATTGAATATGAATTCGACGTCATTTGACTTGAAATTACACGTTTAATACTAACTGCTGCTATTAAAGAAGAATGACGCAATTGCTAAAACTACTATTTTACAAGATACTCACAAGAATAAAAAAATGATTTGAAATAATAACAGTGAAAGTTAATAAAGCAACTGAAAATAATGAGGGTGAATGTATAGCGCTCATTATTTACTTTTATATTCACTGTCCTGGAATAAATCATTATTTATTTTAAATCATAATTTTCAACCCTTAATCACTTATGTTGTTCCTAAAATATATTTCCTAGTTTTATAAAGCAGAACTGTAAAAAATTTAATTTATTCTCCGTTAAATATACAATCACGGCATTATTTCACCAAAACCTTTAAGGCGTTGAGGTATTTTAAGCAATAACACTCAATTAGCATTAATGTTGAAGTTAAGTAATTGTTCTGGACCGGTGACGTAGGAGTCATTGCTCCACCTGGAAAACCTTGCCAGTTTACGAAGCGTGTTGATGGACACTTTTTGCTTTTTCATTAATCGACATGAGTTTATGATTATAATACTACCATGGGAAACATAAAATTTGCAGGGGTGGGGCTTCAATGGCTGGAGTGATGTTAAAATTGTAGAAGACGTAACATATTTTCTATACGAATAAATCTTTAGGAAGCAGAAGCAGCTATTATTCTGTAATGCCAGTTATTTTATGTAGAATATAGAAAAGTAAATTTAAATGAATTTTGAAAGCTTTTATTCTCGTTGTAATGTTTCAAAACTTTACTGAGCGTCATAAATTTCCCCCAACTCCTGTTCTTTCATGTCAAGGGCTCACACTAATATATTTTTCTCAGCATGTCAGCTTTATTTTTTCCCTTAATCTTCCCTGTTTTCCAGAAGTGCATTTCCCTTATTTTATCAGTATAATAATTGTTTAAATGTATTTTTTTAAAATCTATCTCAGTATAAAAACATTTGTTGAGCTTTGAAAGGTGTTTTCCAAGAATATAGATATTATGACTCCCCATTTGATATATATTAAGGGTAAGAAGGCTAATTAGTGAAACCGACGTCTTTTAGGAAAAAAGAAATATTATTCGTATTTGGAATAAAAGATTATCTTCGTTGTTTGAGTCAGTTTTTGTGATAATTAGGGTATGTTTTTTCCGTTTAACTCTTATGCTCTTTTTCAAACAGCATAGATTGTAACCAATGGTTTTATTATAGATTTCAATTTTCTAAAATTATTTAGAAATACAGGGGGTTTAATAATACAGCCTATAATATCTTGAAGATGGATACATGTTAGGTTAATAGATTTGTATGCACACTGTTTTTTTCCCCACATTTTGAACTTTAAACGAGTCTCATTGAAAAAAAAAAGCTGTTATCAAGTCAATTAGTCTTCCAACCCTTGAATAAATAATGTCTGAACAGAGTATGGTAATGTATTTTATTTATCTGAATAATTGCCAAAGCTTTTTGTATTATCACCTTTATTATCATCGTATCCATTTATAATAACGGTATCAGAATTAATGGTGTTAAAAGTGTTTTTATTTTTACTGCCAAAATCAAGCCTACACATTGGTCCCGAAATGCGGATGACATTTCTTAATGGCCAGGTTTAATGGAGTATTTTACATTCCAAATTTCTAACGAAATTTACATTGCGTTTATCACACCCTGTAGTTTATTATGAAAATCGAATATGATGAATAACTATGAATATGTGACGTACATGTGGAGAATAATAATACCAAACTTATTCATTCTTCAAACAAGAAAGGCGCCTACGCACAAACATATGTTTACTAATTCTTTTCATTACCAGGTTCTGAAAAAAAAAACAGTAATGAAAACATTATTTGCAAGAGGAAGAAAAATATCCGCACCTTCAGAAGTGTACTAAAATAAAAAAGTACAGGAACTTGGCAAGATGTGGCCAAAATTCCTCAATGACCAGAGCAAAAGTAGACTACGTATAAAACGAAACACGATGAAAATCCAGAGTTTAAATGAATCACTGAGGGAAATAAAGTTTTTCACGTCTGAAGTTGATCAGGCATCAATCATAGGGACTCAGCCATGACAGGACCATACATTCTGAACAAAGCGAGACCCTTGCATCCAGAAAAAGATAACTGTTTATCTATTAGGGTCTTGTTTCTTTTTATGATTTATAAAAAGCTAATTAATTCACATTTTTGACTTATTTTTTAGAATATCTATATGCATTTGATACATTTTTTCAAAAAAAATCTACATATTGTATAAAAGAAGTAACAGAATTATGAGTATAGTTAAATTCAGGAAAGTGGAGTACGACGGCTTTGAAGAAACAGTGCTCTTATATTATTTCTTGTGTTGTCAAAGTCTACGATTTTACGAAAAACGTTACTTTTAAATCACAAGTTATTATTCTCTTCAACTTTTTGAGGAGGTTTAGGGTTTGCATTGCGTTATTGCTTAATTTTAATATTTTTACGTTTATTACAAAAACAATAACAAATTACTGTTGATTATTAGATTTTTTTTTATTTCAAAAGTAAACAAACAAGCTTTAGAGTTTTTATTACTGCAAAATTGATTTGACATTGCACTACAAACTTGGTAAATTATTCTTAACAATTAGTCACAATATGTAACTTCGCTTCTTGCACAGTACAATGACTCAGGATCACTTTAGTTCACGAAACCACTGCATTGCACTGATCTTCACAAAGAACACGGCACTGCACTGGTCTTCACATAAACACGGCACCGCACTGAAACTAAAATACACTATTCACTAAAGCTGCACTGAACGCACTGTTCACTTGAAGAGAAATGAGAACAAACTAACTGTCGAGCGAGCTGGGCCGCTTCTATAGACGAGCGGCGAGATCAAAGATAAGTACCCGGACAACCCTAGATCCAGACGTGTATCCCCGAAACATTCTTGGCGTCAACGGTCCTAGTCCTTCCGTCGGTCGCTTCCTTTTATATTCATCCTACTTCTTAAATAAGGATTAACTGTGTACTTTTTCATCTACGTAGTTGCCGTAACAATATTATTGTGTTTCGCTTTCTCTCAAATTTTTATTTAATTTTTTTAAAGGCGCTCTTTGATTGCATGATGATGAGAAGGGACCACAAGAAGCATTACTTGATATTTTAATACAAGTCTGCCCAACCAAACTGTGCAAAACAGTCTACACATGAGGAGTAGATTATATTACTAGTCAATACATAAATGCTTTTTCTAAAAATACATACATGACGAATAAAACAGGATAATAAAAGTTTCCAATGAATGCTTAGTACAGTAGACTCCCGATTATGCGAAACCCCATTAACCGATTATCTCGCTTAAACGAAACAATTTGTGTTGCTAGGGAGGATTTTTAAGTCTATAGTTTTATAAATACATTTGTACGTAATTATTTTAATTGTTAAATAAAATAAGATTTTTTTAAAGTACATAAACGTGTTTTTTATTCTAATTTATCCATATTCAATCAGAAATTTCGTACTCACGTTTAAAAGAAATATTCGCTTATCAGAAAACCCTAGGTCCAGAAGGTTTCGGTTAATCGGGAGTCTACTGTATATACGTTGGGTAGCCTCACTCAATCGGGATTCGACACAATTTTAGAAAATACTATAATTAGTAAAATAGAAACATATTTAAATTAAACCTTTTGATTTTTGTGAATGTCAATCGAGAATTTATTGGTAAATAATATTATAATGTTTTACAATGATGAAGGCAAAATTAGTAGAATAAAACTGCAGTTGAAACACGGTCACTAATTAAAATTTCTTAATTAATATATAATAAATTAGGAAGATAAGTTCCAAAGATTGTAAATGAAACTATGGGAAACTGAGAACAGTATTTATTTTTAATTTAATACACTTTTTGACTCGCACTCAAGGATTATCAATCTAAAAAAATGTATAATTCACGCATTATTAATTAAAAATGATAAAGTTCAATAACTGTCATTTCATTTTTTCTGGCGGTCTTGAAGAAGACGTAATTTTTAAAATTTCACTGAAAAATAAAACAAGTTTTAACTTAACCATAAATATCACGGAAGGGCCAAAATGAAGAGAAAAACTCTCACGGACGTCGACTTTTCTTGGAAAAGTCACGTTGTGTTGGTCAAATGGAAGCTCAACTCCTGAGCACTTAGCCAAGTTGTAAACCAAGGTCCCCAACTTAGGCTTTACTCAAGATCCTCTCCACCTCTCTCCGTTATCAAGTTCCAAAATTTCAGTTTCTCAGGAGTAAGTAAATTTTCTACACATTGTAATAATACACATTTGACGTCATCTATCATTCTATGTCTGCCTTGTAACCATATGTATCAGAAAATTTGAGTTGGTGGCGTTTAGCGATTTAGTAGCTTTTAGTGGGTGTTTCTGAAAGCTCATAACGCAAATATAAGTATTACTCCGTTGAAATTAGCAGCTACTCATGACATATTTTCCAAAAATATACTTCACATATCCATCGATCCTTCCCAACAGATGATGAAAATGTTATTCATTGATATATATATATATATATATATATATATATATATATATATATATATATATATATATATATATATATATAATTGTAACCTCTGTCTGAACAATGATTTTTTTCACGAAATTTCACGATAACTTTTCGTTTCACATGTCATAGGCACCATAACTGCATTTTGTTTCTTTCGTGTATGTTTGTTTGTTTGTTTGTTTGTTACCTTTTCACGCATAAACGGCTGAACCGAATTTTATGAAACTTGGTATGTAATTACTACTGACTCAACATAGACTTTAGGCTATATTAAGATCCTCTCAGACGACCAGGAGTGGGGGTTAGAAGGGAGGCCTGAAATTAAAAATAGCGATATTTCGTTTTCTATTGGTTTTTCGGCAAATATAAACATAACAAAAGTTGTTTACTGCATTATTTAGAGTAACTTTTGTTATATACACTTTTTTCGTACTCGGTATGTGCATTAGCACTAACTCTTTCATTATAACAAGCCATACCAACATTTCTAGGGACGGGCAGGAGTGGGGGTTGTAAGGGAGGGCTGAATTTAAAAATAGCGGTATTTCGTTTTATTCGTTATTCGTTTTTCGGCAAATATGAAAAAGTTTCGCCAAATAATAAAAGTTGTTTATTTTGTTATTTAGAGTAACTTTTGTCATATTAATTTTTGTCTTTTAACTAAGTATAAACGAGATATACACTATAAACTAAAGCGGGAGTCAACTATTTCAGTGGGCGCTAACGATTAAACCGAACTTAAAAAACTCGCTGTCAATTAGCATTAATTCTTCCATGATTATAAGGTATATTAAAATTTTTAGTTTAGAACGGAAGTGGGGGTTATAAGGGAGGCCTGAAATAAAAATTCGCGATATTTCATTGTCTATTTGTTTTTCGATTAACGTTGTTTACTTTGTTATTTAGATTAACTTTTGTTTTAATATATTTCTCCAGAAACAATGGGTGGAGGAAGTAATTTGCGTAGAAATATTGATATGCTCAACAATTCATTCCAATTTGAACTATGAGGTACTCCACCTAGAAAAATTAATTCAAATCAATGTTAATATATTGCCTTTAAGAACTGAAATCTATGCATAATGCACATGAGACGGGAAATATGACAATTTGGAGGACAATGAAGACTTACATAAAAAATTAATTTTATTATTAACAAATGCCAACAACGGGTATTAACCCTAAACACTGGGACGGGTAAATGTCAAAATATTGTGCAAAGTAAAGCCTTGCCAAAAAAATACCATCACCATTCAGCCTTAAATAAATTCCCGAATATATATATATATATATATATATATATATATATATATATATATATATATATATATTTTTATAACTCAAATTTTCAGAGCCTGTGTGTGTGTGGGGGGGGGGTTTGTATGTTTTAGTTACATTTCTAGCAGTTGAAATATTTATTTATATTTTTACCTAACTTCATATTTAACTTATTTTATGGAAACCTGATGACCTAACATCGTTCTCGTTATTGGCTGAAATCGAACCATGGGGATGAATCGATTAGACGGGGAAAATGAAAACTTAAATATCTCCTTTGTTGTTAGTCGGGTCAAATCATTTTAATTGGCCTGTAAATGTTTATGTATTATTTTTTTCTATATATTAAAAATTAATCTATCAAATAATCATTTATTTTTTTTTTAATTTGAAATATATACACATATGTTCGGTGTGACTTCATCACTTCAGATTTTACGAGTACATTCTAATCTATGGCATTTATTTGTGCATTACTGTACTTAATATTTAACCGTTTTAAGCAAAACTAAATAATATAGTAGGAAATGGATATATACCTGGGGTTTCCACGGTCCGATTGTAATCTTTAGGAATCTTGATGTTCCAAGTATTTTTAAACGTCAAATTTTTTAATAATTAGAAAATATACAGAAACATATTATATTCACAAAAGTTAACATATTCTCCCATATCATCCTGAGTAGAGATAAACAATTATAGAAAATCCTATATTGAGTCCAACCTAAAAAGTTCATTCATTTCACCAAAATGTGCTTAAAATTTTGCTTCTATCCCACGCTGGGAGTTTTCCCTATTAAAAGGAAGGTTTCATGGCCGTAAATGCATGCATATATTAGCGGAGGTGTTAATTGGTGTTCTGCTTTTTGATCGAAGCTTAATAAACGCAGATTACCATTTTCAGACGTTTTAAAGTACCATGTTCAGCCATTCATTTTCTATTAATCATTCACCAACTGTGTTCCCCCCAAATGTTTTTTTGAGATCTTAATTAGTATAATTAAGTACTATGTTCATTCATAAAATGTTTTTTTTTTATTTTATTTTGTTATTTTTTAATGTTTTTTGTCATTTGTTATTGTTACCTGTTGTTATGTCTTATTTATTTTAATTTTTTATTTCACTTTGTACAGTTTTGACTTTTGAAAGGGCAAATCACCTTTGAATTGTTGTCCATAAATAAATAAATCCAAATCCAATTAACGTCTCTGGGGTCCTCGGGCCATAATAAGAAGCTTATTGAGCATGTTCCCATGACAGAACGAATCTATCGCAAATGAATTTTAAAGTGTGATTATTGGTATAACGAGAAGAGAGTGACCCAGTAAGTAATGTAACATGAAACACTCTGGATTTGTGCTGGCTGGTGGAGGTCCATCATCAACGGAAGGATCAAAAAGGTCAAACACCTCCACTCTTAATACTTCTTTATTACAGGCAAAGTACTTTCGGGGCGAACCGTCCCATCATCAGTGCTCTGTGACACAACATTTATAGTTTCAAAAACATGTAATATATATGAATAAATAAAAAAAAATAAATAAAAAAAATTAATAATTGTAAAAGTTAAAAAAGGTAGTCGAATATTAAAAACATTTAAAAAACAAACAAATATATAAAACGCAATGCAACACTTATGACTAAAACGTTACAAATAATTATTAAAAGCAACAAATAACAAAATAACATAACTAGGAGATGGAGAGGTACTGACCTAGAGTTGGTCTCTATTGAGCCATCACCGGCGAGACTGGGAGCCTACACGGGCCAGGGCAGCTACTGCAGAGGACGGAACATGCTTGAGCACGCCACCCTCTCCCCTAATATTAATATTCCTTTCCTCCAGCATGTCCATCCTGATCCATAACTGCTCTACGTGGATCCGTTGATAAAACACTATTTGGTTTTTCGTGTGAAACATGGAAAGAATGGCTTCTATAAGTTCCAGTGGTGGCTATGGTACTTAATATTAGTTGATTTCGCCCGCATTACCGTTACGTCATGCAGGCTTAGTATCACCTTAACCCCGTTTTACTTTAATTGATAAATTAAATGCTTTGGATTAGTTTGTTTATTTTCTTATGGTTTTATGGTAACAAACTACTAGATTACCATCGCCCAGTAATAAATTGTGGTTATGTAAATATTAAATATTGTAATATCCTCATTTATATCGTCATTTAAAATTTAACGATTTAATAAGGCCACAACAAAATCTTTATATAAATTTGTAATTTAAATTTCTTTGAACTAAATTTGCAATTTTCATAAAATGAAATAATTTATTTTGCTTTTTGGGGTCATCCCCAAAGGCCACAGCTATATTATTGGAAATATTGCATTCGTTTCGAATATTTGTTTACGAATGGAGTTCTATTAATACATGGAAGCTAGATAAATTTGTGTTACATTTCCCACATATCGGGGGTTGATCTTTTGTCATTTTGGAAAAAAAAACTGAGGTCCATTTAAAAATAAATATAGGGGCGCCGGTGGTCGCGCGGGTTAAGGCGTGGGTACAAGCAACCTCAGTATGTTGAAGGCAAAACAAAGAATAGGTGCAGATTTTATCCCCACCGATTGAAAAATAGAAAAATAGTTCAGGGATTTTCTTCCAGAACGTACTAGTTTGGCAGAGATTATGGATCAGACGTTGACTATCGAATATATACGTGTGACAGTCGGTAGGGATGACCAACGATTAAGATTCACTTAGATAACTTTCACAGGCATGGAGTGAATTGACCACAGTTCTCCCAAGTTCAATGGGTCCCATCTGAATCTAGGTTCTCCTTGGTTAACCGGAGTTGTATGCTGAGTTTACGACTCACTACGTAAAACTCTGATCACGAATTGATGGAGTCTCACTTGGTGGCGGCTAAATATCTCTATGGTTGTTATGCCAACCCAATATATTTATTTTATTTATTTAGTTTTCTGCCCCACAGCGATTGGCTACCAGGACACGAGGACTTGGGACTTAATATGACAGCAGACTACCAGGCTAAACTAATTACTCAACAAACTCAAAACACAGAAACAAACTTATTATACGAAGATATAGTAAGACATATATGCCACCGAATCCTAAACAAATGACAATCAGAATGGATGGAAGTAAAGAACCACCTCCGCAGCATCAAAAGTACTATTAAGGAGTGGGCATCGAGCCATAGGAGTACTAGACGGGAGGAAGTTGTTCTTGCCAGATTCAGGATAGGTCACACATAGACACTTAATGACATGGACTGATAGCCCAAATATATATATATATATATATATATATATATATATATATATATATATATAAAATAACATTTTCCTGATGATGCTTTAGAGGAGTCAGTTTTAATAAATACATGGAACAGTGGACAGGTCAAATACGAAATTACCAATCTCTCCATTACTAGTTTTTAGATTAACTGGTGCATGAATATTGTCTATGATAAAGTCATGTCGTGGAATTGTTAATTTTTTCTCTAACTGGAATACTGAAAGATCGGATTCTCTATCTTCTCTTTCAGCCTTTATTAAACCTTGTTTCCTTCTCACGCTAATTTTATATTAACCAGTATGTAAGTAAATTTCCCGTGACTTGTATACATTTAATATCTCGCTCGAAGAAGGGATAAAATGAATACGGATTGTATGATAAAATCACTCTTGTGACATTTCTCAGCGTGAAAAATCCCTTGGTTATTAAGGCTTGTGGTTTCCTGCTATGGCTGCCAATTTTATCCATAAGGAGATGTTTTCAGCTTCCGAAAATTGACTTTTTTGCTTCATAAATATATTTAGCCTACTCGAATAAGTATACTGTCGGAGAAACGATGAATCAAGTGAGAGGATTCTGCAAGAAAGGAGGAAGGTAAGCATTGATTGTATCAGGTGGTGCACGTGTGTGAGTCTGTCATTTTTATCAGAGCCCTAAAGCGGACAGAAGGCGAAATCTCCCAGCAACAGCTACGCCAAATCCTCTTACCATACTCTCTCTCTCGCCAACATATTCTTCGTCTGCCACATCATCTGATTTCTCTAACACCTCACCTGATTCCCCTCACTCTCTCAATAGATCATCAATTGGATTCCCACCGTCTCACGCGCCGAAGTATTTCAAGAAGAATTTTGTTTATAGAATAAAATAGAACAATTTATTGCTTAGGAGTAATACACTTTATTTTAAAGAGTTCGACTTCCTTCAGTTTATCAACTTTATATATATATATATATATATATATATATATATATATATATATATATTATATTATTATTATTATTATTATTATTATTATTATTATTATTATAACCTCTGTCTGTACAATGATGTTTTTCTCCAAATTTCACGATACTTTTTCGTTCACATGCCATAGATACGGTATCTGAATTTCACAGCTTTGGTGTCTGTTTGATACCTTTTGACGCCTAAACTACTGAACCGAATTTTATGAAACTTGGTATGTACAACTAAAGCAACTTATAACATAGGCTATACTAATATTCTCTGAGACGAACAGGAGGGGGGGGGGTTATATGGGAGGCCTGAAATTAAAAATAGCTATATTTCGTTTCCTATTGTTTTTTTTTCAGCAAGTATGCATATAACAAACGTTGTTTGTTTTGTTATTTGCAGTAACTTTAATTATATACCCTTTTGTCGTATACCAATTTATAGAGAAGACATACTCTTAAATAAAAACACTAAATAAAATAAGATAAAAACTCTAGCGTGAGTGAACAATTTTAAAGGACATAAAAGACAAAACTTAACTTAATTAAACTCCGTATGTGTGTTCGTATTAATGTCTCTTTGAGTATAAGCTATATTTACATTTTGAGGAATGAACAGGAGTGGGGGGTTATAAAGGAAGCCTGAAATGAAAAAATGCAATATTTTGCTTTCCATTGGGTTTTCGGTAAACATGCATATAACGAAAGGTGTTGCTTTGGTTATTTTGAGTAATTTTTGGAATATACACTTTTGTCATACGGCGAAATATAAACACGCTAAAAACTATAGCGGGAGCCAACAATTGTTTTGGGCACAAAAGACTGAACTGACCAGAACTCGATATGTAAATTAGCACTAACTCCCCCATCATAATAGATGCTAGTCTAGGACAAAGTTGAGTATACGGAAAATATTAAGACTGTATACAAACAGTATGACAATTGGATGGAAGTCCAAAACATCGTTTGAACTAAACGTCGTATAGTCTAGTGTATTTCCTAATTCTACGGAAACGGCTGTGGAGTTTCTTTCGACACAAGTTCTTTTGAAAAACGTCTTTAGACAAACGTCGTTTGAACAAGCATAATTTGGATTAAGCGAAAGGTTATTAAACGTAATAGACGTTATTATTTATAATGTATTATTATTTACCCATTGCCAGCAGGATTAAATAAAAATGCTCATGCCTACAAAAGTGGACAACAGTTTAATCTAAGCACTAAATATTACAATTAATTCATTTATTTTTAACAATGAATCTATCAGGGGGCCGTTGAATTTTAATTTCAGTTTCTTTTATAATAAAACAACAATTGAGATATAATAACCTGAATATAGCAAATTAGTTCTATGTTCTATGCTATGCTATTTCAACATCTTTATAAATCCATAGTATACAGATCCACGTAAAGGCAAGACCCTTTGTGTTACAGAGTCACGAACACATTACAACAAGACTCAGTTGAGTTGTGGGAAAGTCGCAAGACCCTTCCAAGTTAGTACTACAGTCGAAGTTGTTATCTGCAACCCATTGTGTAAATACCGCATTCGTGACCTATACAGCTATGAATATTTTAGTTTAAATGTGTGACCTATAAAACCAATATTTCTTCGGGGTTTGACCATACGATCTATAAACCTGCAAATTCCTACTTCAATTCTTTATTTCTCCAACAGTTTTACATCAATTGCTTCATAAAGAGCATTTTTATATATATTATTGGTTTTTTCACAACACAGTCATTCTGCTGCCTTCTGCAGCAATCTAGTAAGTCTAGAATGATGAAAAATTGTGGCAGGTCCAGTCAGCTGTTAAAATCCATGTATTTTACTTACAATTAGATGTTTTTATCTATTCTGTTCAGGAAATTTTGACTTAGGTATTGAAATTATTAGAACACCCTGTAATTAGGACTAGTGTGAGGGTTCCGGGAATGTGGTTTAGTTTAAATTTCCGATGTTTGTAAAAAAAATGGATTTTAAAATATAAATAAAATAAAACCGTATCCAAAATTAAAATATTCAAAACACAATTAGAATCATACTACTGGATGAAATTCGTTTACATCGGATTTGATTATTTAAGGAATTAATTATAATTATTGAGATGTTATTGATGTAGATATTCGTATCTAGAATTTAAATTAAAAAGTTAGCCCACCACTCAGGGGCCGCGTAAGTTAAGCAGATTTCTCAAGATTCCGCATTTTACTGTAATAAGAAGCTGATCCAAAGAAATTGAAATTTAAGCAGCTCATGAGATGTTTAAGGCTCAGGTACTCTAAGTAGAAATCATGTTAGCAGCAGCGGGGATTTATAGACGACTGAAAACTGGGAAAAAAAATGAAAAGAAAAAGAAAATTTTAGTTTAAGAAACAATCTACTGAACAGCAATTGTAAAACATTATATTTTCAACAAGATATGATATTTTCATTTTTCGGTAGGAGCTCATAGTAACATATAATTTTCAAAAGTACCACATTTATACCTTTATTTCTCGCAGTTCTATGAGCTCCGATCTATCCGATATTTTATTTATTTATTTACGTCTACTTCATGCTACTCTGGCTAATTGGGACGGGTTATCTACAGGTTACTATCCTTTTCTAGCCAGGATGGGACTAAGGAATTTATTTTATGAGTCCTTCACCAATCCTATCCGATTTATAGTATTGATGCTAATGTACGGTAAACAAAAAACGATGCTTACTGAGGTCAGAAAATTAAAACTAAAATGTATTGCTTAATATTAGAATTCGATTTATTTTTTGGTTTGGGTGAGCAATGGGTTTTTGGGTGCGAGTTCGATTCCCGCCTATTCAATAAGAATTTATTTAGAGACGAACTCATTAAATAAAATCTGTAGTCCCACCCTGCCTAGAAAAGGGTGGGCAACCTATATATAACACATCCCAATTAGCCATAGTAGAAAAATGTGGACGTTAATACATAATAATAATATTTGAATAGAAGATATAATTTAACCAATTATAAATAGTTTGTGAAAATGTTTATTTACATTTTTTGTTCCGACGCTAAACCTAGTAAACTATTAGCGAGTTTGATCTTTTTCTTATTCTTGGAATTTGGAGTATTCTACGAAGAAACGAAATGATGTTTTAACTAGAACGATAAAAATGAAATATATGTAGAAACAAATTTGGAAAAAAAATAAAAAATATGTATTTTCTTCACCATTTAGGATTTTCCGATAGTGTTTGAAGGCATTTTTTGAAATTGCGTCACGAGTATATAGCCCCAATAGCTGATTTCATTAAACACGATTTGCTTAAATCTCAATGATAATACTTAATTTCATAACGCCCAGAAATTTCATCGTACCGACTTCGGAGGGCTGACGCTGCAAGTTGAAAAATACGTGACAACTGAAAATGCAAATATGATAAATGGTAGGCCTGAGATGGGGTTTGTGTGTGATAAGATTTCCACCTGGATACCGGAGCGAGGGAAAACTTAGTCTAACTTGTGAGACAAACTATAACTTTTGTTTTCATGAAAGTCGACTTTCTCAAGTACTTCGTACTACTAAGTCTGCTTGAGTTAGCATTACCCCTTCCTAAGTTTAGACATAACCATCTGAATACACTCTGCCTTATATTTAACGACCTGGGAGATTCAAAAGCAGGCCATTGTGGAATCCTGAAAAGGATACTATCTAGGGTTGAAGGCTTTTATTTATTTATGGCCTTGTGACAGCTGAGTGATCGACGGGGAATTTTCCTTAATCAACGACTGACGTATTTCATTCACAGTGATTGGAGACGAGCTAAATACGTTACGCAGATAAAACTTAAAGGTTCGCTGCACAGGGGCTTCGCAAACTAAGCAGATTTCCCACGTGTCGGAATGACACACTTGTAATGTCATCACCATATATTCTCTATTTTTAAATCAACTTCCAATGAGCAGTAGTGGTTGCATTCTGAAGTATGAAAAAAATATGTAATGCTATTTAAACTAACATATTTTGCTCAATATTTGAGTTATCAAGAATCAAGATACACTCTATAACAAATTTCGATTTGACCCATTGAATTTTCCAATCCTCTCCAAAACCACCCACCTATTGCTCGTTCCATTACAGTCATTGACTAATATAATTTCTAGTATTGAATAAAACGGTTAAATATATAAATAATGGAATAGAAATAATGAAAATTTTATAGTATACAAAGTAAAATGTTAATGGATGAAGTCATCACTTATCCATGGTATTTGAATGTATCTCAAACTATAAACGTCTGCAGAAAAAAAAATTAGGTATTTAAGCTTGTAATAAGATGTTTCATAATATATTGGGGTTGTTTTCGAATACTAAAAGAGAGGGTTTGCTGAAAATTGAAAATTAACATAACAAAATTTATATGAAATTAAATTTGGATAATATTGGTTTAAAAAAAAAATCCGCTCGACTCATAATAATACTACTTCCCCATTTCTTTCTTAATTCCTGATAGTTATTTGAAAATAATATCTCATATTTAAGTTTCAATTAAGATCCTTCGTGGTCTTGTTTGGTGTGGTGGGATATATATATATATATAGATAGATAGATAGATAGATAGATAGATAGATAGATAGATAGATAAAATACGTAGAAATGTGAAATCAGAGGTGATTTGTTTTATCATTATCACAACAATGGACGATGTACATTTCTAACGTATTCATGCTCGCGTGCGTGTGTCCGTGTCATAAAATTTGAGCAAAAGCTGGTTTATAGTTATTTCTTAATCAACAGTTCATTATTTACGAAATTGACTCTAAACCTAAGGGGTAAACTGAGTTGTGGGGCTCAGGTTAGCCATGCGAGTTAAACCGTTGACCTTTATCTTACATGGTAAACCTAGAGTGGCGAGTTCGATTCTTGCCTGGGCAAAGGAAATTATTTAGTGACGAAATTCATTAAATAACGTCCTGAAATCCCACCCTGGCTAGAAAAGGGTGGTAACCTGTAGATAACCCGTCCCGATTACCCTAAGTTGCAAAAAGTGGACGTTAATAAAAAATAATAATAAACTGAGTTGTGCTCTTTTTTGTTACACCATTTTCAGACTGGATATATTCCCGTTGGTAACAGTATAAAGTTATTGCAAGAAAAGGGCTTGAAATAATAATAAAAGCTTTATTATTCCTAAAAAATGGAAAAAAAGTATCAATAATCTTTTTATTACGGGCTCTTCAGTAATAAAAGCCTTATCGATTGGAGAGTTACAACTTCCAAGAACGTGATATAAGGTTGGGAGAAGATCCACTTTAGTCGTTGCGTTTGCAAAGGCAAAATAGTTGTCTCAGATCGAAGCCTGCTTCAGTTATTGACTATCAGGAAGTTAGTTTCAAACCTAATACGAACTAATTAATATACGAAACCTGAGTTGCTATAAATAACTTCTTAGAGTGCATCAGAGCAATCAAGAAGTTTTGATTGAGTCATGTCAAAGTTTTAACTCTTAAAACTTACATTACAAACTTAAAGGCTGCTTCAAGAATTTCCTTTAAGTGGTATTTGATGAAGATCTTATTTGTGTATTTAACACCTCTACTAAGTTAAAAGTTCTGTGACTTTTAGGTTTATGGAGGACCTGTAGCTTTGCAAAAATGGATACCTCTTCCAATTTTTGCTAATATTTAGAAGCTCAGTAACTAATTGATAGTAGTGCTTTCTTATCCTTATTATGTTTTTAAAAAATTATTTGAATTAGCTCAATTTTTCAAATTGCAATATACACCAAAAATGATTACGTCCAATAGTACTTTTTTTGATATTGTAAAATCATTGAGCCTTATATTTAGTCTAATATATTTCATGCTTGATGAAACTTTTACTTTCATTTGCTTTATTCAGAAGTTTTAGCAGATTACCCTTAAGGGAAATCAGCTATTGAGGTCGTACTCATGACGCGATTTTCGAAAAATTTCTTCAAATGTCCATCAATTCTACCCAGGAGATGACGAAATTGAGGTCCGTTCTAAACTATATATATATATATATATATATATATATATATATATATATATATATATATATATATATATATATATATATATATATATTTGTCTGTTAACACTCTAGCGGTCGCAATTTTAGTTTAATCATCACCAACTCGGTATTTAATCGTTTTATGTAAAAAGGAAGATCAAGTTCGTTAACGGCTGAAATTGGACCAGTGGGAGGGGAGGTTTAGAGGGAGGATTTTCGAAAACTATACGTCGGATCAAAAAAGTGTATAGAACCAATCGTATTGAAAATTAAATTTACTATAAATATTGTTATATTCATTTATTTTCTATCCTGAATATTAACCTAGATATTTGCATTTTTATTAAGTGTAACGGACGAGCTATGGTTCCCGCCGAAAGCTAGTTCGGCCGTTTCTGTAACTGATCGGCACTCGTATGGAGATTTCTCTATTGTATAACATTATGTGGGAAATCTGCTTAGTTTACGCAGCCTCTGCGTGACGGATTTTTGTATATTGACATTAACATTGCAAGTATCTGGAAAATTTAATATTTGTATTTATTGATTATATTATCAGCGCTTCAGAATTAAGCAAACAAGTTTGGTAGTTTTTCCTTGTGAATTGCTGTATCGTCTATGAAAAACAATTCCATTGCAATGTATTATTTTACACTGAATCATTAATATACGTTACATATGAATTGAATAAATGTTTTTATAATCTAATCACCAGGACTCATCTGTTTTCCATCTATCTCGTTTCAGCATTCAGCAATATTCAGAAACGATACGTTCGTTGTGTGTATATAATCTATCACTTTAATCGGATTTACATTCGCAAAATGCAGATTGAACTGCAAATACAGCCCGTATGTAGAGCATTCAGTATTTTATGTCTCCATACAAATGCAATAAAAAGGTCCTTTTACAGCCCTTTGATGGCACAAAGTGAGCTTGGCGGGAAAGGGATACACATTGAAAACGGATTATATAACTGAAGTTACACACGTAACCAAAATATATCAACTACAGAAGCAGTACTTTACGTGTAGAGTAGCAACGGCAGAACATTGCAATTAGTGAAACAACAGAGCCGTATTTCAGATCTGATAAAGAAATAACCTTCTTTCCTGTCTCATGAATAATATTATCGTGAATGCGAATTATCTCAGCAATTATACTCAGTTCTCTGTGAGTTTGTTTTGTGGAGTATACGCAAAGCTCTTCCAAATTTAATTGTCAAATTAAAAATAATTTTGGATCATATCACAGTAATGTAAAAATAAAATTTTTAACTGAGACTCCTCCAAAAGAATGCGAGCCTAACGCAACAATGGCAACTTTAAAAATCAACTCATATCATGATGAACCAAAGCTTTATTAAAACTGCTCGTTTATGAGTTCATAATTAATTAACATTACATAAGCAAAATAAATGACTTCGGTAATATCTTACGGTATCAAGCTGATGCACGCTTTAATAATAACAATATAAGTAAATATAACAATAAAAACAGCAACTTAGCTACAACATAAGAATAGCTTTAATATAACATAACAATAATTGTAATTTAATATAACATAACAATAATTATAATAGTACATAACAATAACTATTTTAACATAATATAAGTGGCAATAACATAATAATCTTAACACAACATGAAGATAGCTTCAACAAAATTTAGTATTAATTGTAATAACACATAAAAAAAAAATTGTTAAAACACATAACAATAGTTCTAACATAATATAACAACTGCAGTACAATAATTATAATATAGTTCAACAAACAAAGACAATATACTATAAGCATACAAAACATAAGGCTGTGACCCTGCTTACTATAACCCTAGTTCTAAGTGCAATAGTCATGTGTAATAGTTTTTAGGTATCTTTAGTCTTGGTAAGTAATAACAGAAAAAACAACCTTTTACTATAATGTGTAATAACAATGTGCAATATTATAAAGTAGTATCTGTAATTTTACAGCCCTGAAGAAGAGAAAATAAAGTTTCTGGAAATATCGGCATAAACTAAGATTTTTTCACCAACATTGACCAAAACTCCAAAAAGAATAACAACACTATATATAAATATAACCTGGTCGAAAACATCAACACAATTATATATATATATATATATATATATATATATATATATATATATATATATATATATATATATATATATATATTTGTCTGTTACCGCTCAAGCGGTCGCAATTATTATTTGATCGTTACCGAACTCGACATTTATATAGAATCCCCCCTAAACCCCCCTCTCTCTGGTCCGATTTCAGCTATTAACGAACGTTATCTTTCTTTTTACATAAAAAGATTAACCCTTCACAGGCAAGGTATATGATAATTACAGTGCAGGCAAGCTGGGTCATGGGAGACCCCATCATATTTATAGCAGTATTCTTTCATATTACATATCCTAGGAGGTACTTAAAAATAAAATTAAATAAAGGAAAACACAGTTTATAAAGTTTATTGTACTTAACGATATACACGAGTCTATAAAAATTCAACATGTGAAAGATAAATGAATTCATTTTTATTAATATAAGGAAAAAGGATCATCCATTACAGCAAAATAAGTCGTCCATGGTGAGGTTGTGTAATGTGCCTCCTCCCAAGAGCAGGCCAAGTAATACTGTTGTTTCTAATGTATTGGTTTCTCCAATGTACCACTGTTTGGAGGCAAATGTTTTGGCCCTGATTGCGATTTCCTCATTAGTGAAAGTAGTAATTTTCTCTATCAATTCATGTGAAAATAATAAGAAAAGACATTCCTACTCTCCGCGGGTAGTTCCTGCACTATTCTTGGTCATTGGGAATTTCAACAAATTCTGAGAGAGTGTTCTCGAAAAGGGATACCGTAAAGGTATGTCTATCCATATTGTTTCCAAGTCCTTACCTAAGAAGAAATTTCACTCATCATGAGTAACTTGGAACATTTCCTCATCAAAATCATCCTCAGGAAGTGGATGAAACTCATCATTGACGCAGTCATCATTTACCAACTCTGGATTTTCATCTTCACTGGCTGAATCCTGGAAATCATCATCAGGTTCTTCTGCTCGTTGTCGCTCAAGCTCTTGTAGAATTTCCTCAGCAGTCCTAAATAAAACATTTTCAGATGCCATTTTGTTACAGAAACTTTTCAGTTGTGTTGAACAGTTGAGCAGTCAGTTCAATAAATTTAAAAAACCATAAATTTACAGAAAAAAATTGATTAATATAAGTGCATGAAAAGCAAGGCGGGTCATATGTGACCCAGGATCGAGGTTACTAGAGTACAGGAAGAAACAGGCTTAATATTATAGTCAAGACCACTCAGCTTCCCTCCTAGATGTCAGGAGCAATACTCAGAAGGAGGGTTTCTTGCAAACCCCCACTCCTCCTTCCCCTATTTCCCCCCTTATAACATTTTAAATACACTCTGAGTCACCAGCGACCCAGCCTTGCCTGTGAAGGGTTAAATATCAAGTTTGATAACAATGAACCAAACATTGTGACCACTAAATCGTTAAAAGAGAAACATATATATTACAGTGTAGGATCGATGGACATAAGTGGAAATTTTTCGAACATCGTGTCATGAGTGCAACCTCAATAGCTAATTACCTTTAAGGGAAATCTGCTAAACCTGGCTAAAGACCTGCAGCCCCTATAGTTCTCCCCACACCCTCTGCTCCATTTGTAAAGGGTAGGATCTACTTGAACATGGCACGCGGACTCTGCTTAGACCAGATCTCCCTGGATTCGTTGCATTTGCATACCCCGAGATGAGATAACTGCGATTCTGTGTAATCCGACTTCCTGGGGAAACTTTCTATGGGCAGTCAAAACATAGATTGTTGTAGTTAAGGGTCATCACGAGAATCAAGTAGTGAGTAGCTGCTATAAGGATAAAATGCCTTGATACCCTGAATCTGAGAATTGAGGGAAATAAACCTGTGTTCATGGAATCGCGTGGGAAATCGACGAAGTTTCAGGACATCATACTGATACATCATTCCTAAAGCATATTTAGTTCCTTGTTCGCTAAATTAAGTACTGAAGGGAAATCTATACCTTTGAAGTGTGGTATATTTTAATAAGTATGTCAGAGAACATTTACCTGACGTAAAATCCAGTTAGGAAGACCTCAACCAGAACATAAGAGGTATTACCGGGGTTGAATATAGACCTTCGAGGTAGTTCAGGGCTTGTCGGAGAATTAAGAGGATAAAGGGCTTAAGGATTTGCATTAGTAAAACCACATGAACGCATTAAAGTTAAAGGAAAACACATTAAAGTACGTCACGAGGAAATCTTCACATTTAATCATTTCGAGAGAATTATTAATATATTGTAGAGTAAATTCTGGACCTTCAAAGTGGAGGATAATAAACATTATTATGAAGTATCATAATAACAATAGTATCCGAATGGTGATTTGCCGAACCACATGATTATGGTGACTAAATCATACCATGGTCTAGTTATTCGTGGATCTCGTTACCTTTAAAAATAGTGTGATTGACTGCACCTTGGGGCTTGATTTTTTTTTTTTGGAAAAAATCCAAATATCTCGGTTAATACTTAAGATAGACAAAATATAAGATATAATAAGATTAATAAAATATAAGATATATAAAATTTAATAACAAAATTTATAGGCAATTAAATTTGCAATAATATTGCATCTATGCACTTTTTCGATACGACGTATAATAACGATGATATTTCGATTTTTAAAAATTCCAGCCGTTTATGATCTTGATATTTCTTTATACATAAAACGCTTATATGTGGAGTTTGATAACGACAAAACAATAATTGCAAAACAATAAATAATATATATATATATATATATATATATATATATATATATATATATAATTTTGAACGGAACTCATTATCGATGGACATTTGAAGAAAAGTTTCGAAAATCGCGTATCATTATTACTACCTCAATAGTTGATTTCCCTTAAGGGAAATCTTCTAAAAGTAGTTATGCCTGTCTACTTAGAGTGTTTCAGCAAAAGGATTCAATAATGCTCTTGATTAGGATATCTAAACATTTCTATTTTGAGTAAAATTTTCACACTTTGAATTTATATAAAACTATGAAGTTTTCTATTTAATTGAACTATGTTAAAAGACTGAACCTATTGGGATTTCTTGGCCTATTACGTTAACATCCCTAATGAAAATGAGGAAAACATAGGAATTTATAAAGTTGTTTATTAATCATTGATCAACAACTCTCCAATTTTTCGTAATTTTGAGTGAAAGGAGAAAATTAAATTGATACCATTTGTAGCTTATGTCTTAATTTAATTTAAGTGTTATTGTTACTTGTTGTTATATATTTTACTTTTGTTATTTAACTTTGTACATTTTTTGATTTTTGAATGGGTAAATCACCTTTGATGCGATGTCCCTAAAAAATAAATAATAAAAATTTAACAAATCTGTTCTTAATATCGGTTGTTGCAAAATAGAAAATAACTAACTAGTAACTTTAAAGTGTTAGGAAAATGGACAAGGATTTCCACAGGTTTGTATCTTGTTTAACTTAGCCTAGTAAAAGCGGTTTATAGACCAGCCCATGTGCGAGATACATTACATAACAACTAGTGTTTATGTTGGGCTCAGTGGGGTCACTGGAATTCAAACTCTGCAATATAATTCAAAATTAAGCTATTATTACACACACACACACACACACACACACACACACACACACATATATATATATATATATATATATATATATATATATATATATATATATATATATATATATATCTGTGTGTGTTAGTCTTTGTGTGTGTGTGTTTTTGTGTAATAGGTTTGTGGGTAATATTATACCTCAGCTATCCTGTGATCTGGAAAATACTTGGCTTTGAAATGAGTAAATTATTATTCAAAGCATTTCTTGACAATTGGTAAAAATCTAAATACGATGCAGGAATGGTCGATTAATTTATAAATTCTTCGCATTCTAGAGTCAAGAAAAGTTACAGACGTTGTTCAAGATAACTCCAAAGAGTTGAAACAATCCAGTATTTTTCGCAATCGGCTCTCAACGTAATATTGCGTCGACCAAAATTAGAAATAAACAATATATTAACCACTCTCACTAAGAAATTCAAGGTAGCTGCCGAAGATAAATTACATCATTGAAATATTCTTTTCGCATAAAAATTATAAATTCTGAAGAAATGTTTATTACATAATGTTTATCATTAATGTATTTCTGAAGAGCAGGTTGAAGACATCGTGTCTGAGACGATTCATTCCAAAACTAAATTACTCAAAGCTGTATAGCCGTAATTTATTTATTTTTCCTTAGGTCTGATGATGATGGAATGAGTATTCAAAAGGAAGACAACTGCCAAAAGCAGTATGAAAGATGGGATTGGGAATTTATAAGTATTCTAGTCTTAATAATATTTATTTACACAAAAGAAGTAGATAAATTATAAACTTGCATTTCACTAAGCTATGGTAGTATTTTTTAAAAGCTAAATAACAGCACATCATATTTTGGGGTAAAGGTAGAATTAATGTCTGCAATGGCGAACAGTTGCTCCCCTCTAGAGTAGCGAATATCTTGAGTACATCTCAAGAAATTGAGGCTTGGGAAAAGATGGGTTTCAGTGTCTAGGATGGTTTAGCGCCATCTTGGTCACTAGCACTCCGCTTAATTGGAACCTCTGGAATTCATCCCATTCTTGTAATTTACGGGATACGAAATACAATTCCTGATCAATTTTGTTCTCGTCCACAAAATTCTAATGCCATAGTATCTTAGGCGATATTGCCCCGTTATTTTGATAAGTCCCTGAGAACATTATCAGTATAAATTCCTGTTCCAGGCTGTCAAAGGAAAGCGCTGAACTGAAGCAACCTTGGCAGATTGTAAAGCTAACTTCTGTAGAATTATGATATTCACCTATATTCCTCAAATTCAAAGGATATAGCCCGGAATTCCAAAAAAGTACGTCACGCAGGACCTGTGTAAACTATGCAGATTTCCCACGTACGGGTTTAACACACTTGTCGTCATCCCATCACATATTCTCCGTTTCTATGTAAAAAACCGATGAATAAAAGGGTTGTGGGGGAGGGGGAGGTTATTGAAGACTGATAACAAGAAAGTAGAAATAGCTCGCTTAATACTTGAGTTACAAAAAATGTAAAGAACTACAACTGTAGTGCCTTAATAGCTCAACAAGATTGGTTATATACATTTTTGCGATACAAGTCATAATAATGGCAATATTTTGAATTTTAAAATCCACCCTCTAAACCTCCCCCATCCGCCATATTCCAACCTGATTTGGGACATTAACTAATACAATATTTAGTGTGGAATGATGCTGTTAAGTTTATTCAATTCACGTCCGGAAGATTTTAATTGATGATGGTATCACAAGATGTATTAGCATGTATCTCTACTGTAAAAGCTCCATGGGCCCGAGAACATGAATGCCATAAATAAGTTTCCGAAGAAGGGAAGAAACCAAAAAAAATATTCTTAATAGACGTGACTACCATTTTTATTTATCGTCTGTTCTTTACTTGTGACCACTTTGTCCTACGACGGCTAATTGTGACTGGCTATCTGCAGTTTACCACCCTTTTCTAGACCAGGTGGGAATAAGGATTTTATTTAATAAGGTTGTCACTAAATAAAGACCTATTGGCCAGGCAGGAATCGAACTCACCTCTGATTCGATTTATCATAGATAAATCAAATTTGTATGGAATCAATAATGCTCATTTAAAAAAAAATAATGTGGGCAGAAAACTTCCTATTATTCGTATTAAATTAACAAAAATTTTGGTTGTCAATATTTGAAATTATTTCATTTGATTGAATTGATATAAGACCTGATTTCCAAGGCATCGGATCGAAACATGACATTCAACAACATTTATAAATGTATACATGATATTCAAGAAAGTTTTGTATTTCTAATACATAAAGCGGCATTTTTATTTTCGTCCTTCTTAAAACATTCACTCTCTAAGTTGATTTCGGGCAAAAGGGGAGGTGGTACCGTGTTACACCATATAAACGACCTCAGTATGAAAGTTCAATATTCGAAGGGTAGCCGTTTTTTTGTTATGAGAGATACATACGCTCGTATAACGTCTTGTTGAAAGTAGTCAAACGGGGTCAGGGAAGGGGAAAACTTAAAATATTTTCTAATTTTTTAGTTTATACAAGTAAAAAAAAAAATCAAACACCTGAGCGTTTAAGCAAGAAATCAAACAGGCTCATTGTCCCAGAAGTTACACGAGTAAGTTTCGACGACTCTAAGGTCATCTTCATCTGTCTATCGTCCTCTGCTTGATAGACATGTACCTTTTAAAGACTCCTCTTTGTGAAAATTAGACCAAGAATATGAGCGGAGAGACATAAGAAATTGACAACTCAGACACATAGACCGTTTGGCCAGATAATGTTTATTCAAGATTTTAAATCTGATACTTTTCCAGCAATGTTGCTCAAAAAGTAGATACAAGTAAAGGAGTGGAGGGGGATAGTCAAAACCTTCATGTAGTCTTATTTTCTAAAGGAGTTTCAAGTGTCAAAGTCACAATATACGTAAGCTTCATTCTCCCGTTCCTGGTATTTTAATTTGTTGACTTAAAGGAATAATTCCTTTAAGTAAACAAATTAAAATACCTCACAATTATTGTGAGCATCCCAGATGGCTTTAATTTTACTAAGGAGCTAATGCAAAGAGAACGATTATTGCACACTCTGTTTTCTTTGCTGCGGCAAATAAAGTTCAATGAAAAATAAAAAACTAATACTGCCGAAAAGTATACAATAGGCTCACACAGCTGTTGTCGTTTACTGACCACATATTGATCACTCGTAAGAGCTTCGAGGCAGCGGCCGATGTGGAAGGAGAGTGTGCGCAATATCGCTCGACTTAGGGTTCTGTACAAACAAAGATAAGGCACACCACATGAAGTCATTAAGATGGACCCGAGGGGCTGACAATTCTTTCATTCTCGACTGTTCACGTCACAAACGTTTTAATACTCACCACGCCTTACTAGCCAACAGAGGCGAAAAAGCAAATTTGAAATGTTGATATGTCGATTTTTAATTATATTTACTTATTTTCTAACGAATTTTCTACTCATGTGGTATTTGAATATAGAACAACCAAATTGTATTTTATGGAAAATAATTATTTCAAATAATTCACTCTATTGTAATTATTATGGGCGGGTGGGACGTAAAATGAAGAGTATTACAAAAAAAATTATAAAAAGGACTTTAAAAAGAATTTAAAAATTAGAAATTTAGATTCTACTTCAAAAAGAACTGTTGTAAAGAATAAATATATCCATAATACTGCCCAACAATATATTATAATAAGTAATCGGATATGCTTTAAGCTCAATTTTATCAAATTTGAGATGAGATTAATAAATAAAGAAGTTTTTTTTTAAACAGAATTTGGCATTTGAAAAAAAAAAAACGAACTTCAGTTGGACATTTTACTTAAGCCTCAAACATTGCTCACAAGTATAATATAAGTGAACAACCAGTTCTAATCCGAGCGAAGACACACATGGTGTGCACCGAATTTATGATTCACTCATGAAGTGAGTTAATTCCCGTTAATGAAAGAAACGTTCGTCACGCAGGACCTGCGTAAGCTAAGCAAATTTCCCAATCGCGTTACATCAAAATTTGCATTTACCACACATTGTAAAGTTCAATGAGAAGAATATTTGGTATTTAGGCAGAAAAAAAGGTACTTCATTATATAACAGCTTATTGTAAATATGACATGAGTAGGGAAATCTGCTAAAATTTGAATGTTGAATAAATTATTACTTTGATTACAATTCTATCCACACTACAGCAATAAATTTGGCTAGTTTTTCAGTCATATTAACCGCTAGTTTTTCTCTGGCTTATTAACATGATTCATTTGTGACCATTGATAAATATAGTTAGTTACAATCAGATGAAGAACTCCTGAACATAACATGTAAACCTGAATTGTTTTTTTTTTCTCTCTATATTGTTGTTTTATGTCTGTTTGCTGTTATAATTGATGTGATTAGTATTTCTTTTAATTTTATTTGAAGTTAATTAGTTATGTTTTGTATTTTTTCCTTCTCTCTTCTCTTTCTTATTTAATTTATTGTAGTTATTAAGTTCTTTTTGTTTTAGGTTAAGAACTCCTTTTAGGTGCTTGCTCCGTTTTTTATGTCCTTTATGAACAATTAAGGGGTTAGGGGTCCCCTTATTACATATGTGTATTAAGGATTATTATTGTTTAGAGATTGTTATTCTTTCAATTTGTTATTTGTACTTGATTGCTTAATAAACTTGTAAACCTGTACAGTATTTAGGCAATGAACCATGATGGAGTTGAGGGCCCTAATTGTTGGTTTTAATTAAAGGAGATTTATGAAATGGTCAGAATTGTTTAGATCTGAATCAAATTGGAGCTTTTTGTTGATCCATTTATATTGTGTAATATAAACATGGATTTAACATAAGTGTATAATTTGTAGTGTTATTCTTGGATCTCTTATGTTTGTATTATTTCCCTTCAGTCTACTCCGGAATTACAGTAGAAACCCATTAACTGAGTTTTTAGTTCTACCTCTTACTGAAGTAATTCTTTTCCTGACGTTGTAGTCATTTAATGGGAGCATTTTGATTATGTGTTGATATGTCTTTAGTTAAGTGTTTTTACGCCCCATTTCCGAATGGCCGGAAGACATAAGAGACTCACAGGAAAATCGGTGTGTAATAGGAAAGGCAATTATTGAATTAGACAGTGGGTAGAAGAAAGAATTTAGATAGCGAAATAAGATGGCGAAAGATAAGAGGTTGTATTAGCGGAGGAGGGAGGTGGAACAGCTTTAGATAGAATCTCCAGGAGCGTGTAGCCAGAAAGGCCTTTCTCTAATCTCTAGCCACCATTTATAGGTTACCCCTTCTACTCTCTCTCTCTCTCTCTCTCTCTCTCTCTCTCTCTCTCTCTCTCTCTCTCTCTCTCTCTCTCTTGCTGTGTCTCTTCCATCTCGCTCCCTCCTCTCATCTCTCCTTTTCTAGTCTATCTAGATTAAATCTGTTCTATTTCTCATCGTCACTTTCCTCTCTTGCTCTCTCATGGTAAGTCTGTTCGTTGGCTATTTATTTAATGTTGCTTCAGTCCATTGGGAAAATCGTTGAGGAAACATTTTATCTTCATACTTTCGCACACGAGCCACCTACCAGGCTTATTGGATTTTGGATTCTTCTACCATCTTTGACTATTGTGTATAACAAGCAGCTACCATCATACAATAACAGATATTTTAGCCCCACTGACAGTCAGTCACACAAATGGTGTACAATACTTTTAGGGAGGATTCTACATCAATCAATTCCATTCTGTCAAGATGAGCACAAGTTCTACTGTGTACCTTTAAGAGCCAGGTTTATAAATTAATTCGGGTATGATTTTAGTATATTAACTTTAGAGAAATATTAGGTTGTACTCATTTTATAATTTACACTAGGTCTGTAAATTTTATGATATCATCAACATAAAGCGTACTTATCGACTATCGGGAGGCCACCTACTTAAATACTATTATTAAATCATAATTAAAAGCCGCTTTATTATTTAAAATGACACCCCTAGAATTTATTTCATTGACAAAATGTAATTATAAATTAGAGTTAGCCCAAAACTGGATGATGTAGGGGTGTAGCTGCTTAAAGCGTTCTTCCCCGGCCGTCGTCTGCCATATGAACTCTGCAAGGTAGCTATCCAAGTGGTGTAATAATAAATGACCACCAAGATGGGGCAATGAACACCAAATGGTATAATAAACATCATGTGTCGATAATAACCGGTCCCTCATTTTCTGAGAGCAAAAAAAAGAATGACTAAGATAGCCTAGTCAAGTATGAACAGCCCATGGCGACAGCAATAACATCGAATAGTGATAAGCGGTATTCAACCAGTAAATATTTTATCTGTAAATAACAAGTGGCCTCTCCTTAACCATTTTGTCATTTATAAATTCTACAAATGTTATTTTAGATAATAAATTGATTTCATTTTAATTATGATATAGTAATCGCCTTTAACTAGATGGCCTCCCGATAATCGATATGTACGCTTAGAATCATAAAGAATAGATTTTGTGGGTTTAAGGTTAGCTGAGAGGTCGTTTATGTATATTGAAAGTAGTAATGAACCTTATATTGAACCTTACGGGACGCCGCAAGTAATGGTTTACCGGTCAGAAATAATGTTATATCCACTAATATTATCAACCTTCTATTTTATGTTTACACATAGGTAAATAAGAGCGAAAGGAGATCAGCAATAGCCATGCATCTTTTTCCATAATGTCCTAACTCATTCTGTAGTATTTCGTGATCTTTTAAATCAAAGTCTTTGTTAAATCGGTAAATATATTTCAGTTACGTTCAGATTTCTATACAGAGAATGAATTACATCATATATAACCATTTATCGTTACTTCAGCCGATAAGTACCGCATAAAGAATATATTTTTTGGGCTTAATGTTAGCTGAGAGGTCGTTTAAATATATTGAAAGTAGTAATGAATCTAATATTGAACCTCAGGGAACGTCGGAAGAAATGGTTTGCCGTTTAGAAATAATGTTATATCCACTGAAATCATCAACTTCTACATTCTGTTTAAAGTTACCTACATAAATATCAAGAGAAAAATTTCAACAAAAGCACTGCCCCTTATTTCATAATTATTCAGTAGTATTTTATGATCTTCTAAATTAAAGCGTTTGTTAAATCGGTTAATATTTCAGTGAAGTACTTATATCTATACAGAGAATGAATTCCATCATATTTGGCTGGTGGGGGACTATATATTACTGTTGTTGTTTCATAAGGTTTTAGGGCAAAAAACTACTAGGTTATCATCGATCCGTAATATAAATAACTCTCGTTTTAATTAAGTATTTGTATTTTCAGAGTAATCTGTTTATGTAAATTGTCAATATTGTAATTATTGTAAATTTGTATTGTAATTATATCTTCATTTATATCACCATTTATTTATTTCCTATTTATTGTTACTTCAGCCCATGGGAGTTAACGAAACTCTTCAGTTAAAACATAAATTAAAAATTTAAGGATATGGGTGTAGACATACAAAGTGGATAGAGTTTTTTGGCTTTGCTCATAAAACCATTTTTAATGGGCATGCTAAAAAAACACTCAAATTGTCAATTATTCTGAAAGATATTAAGTTTACAAAATGCATGCCGTTTGATAACATACATAAATAAAAAATTATTCTGACAGCAATGTTGGCAATGATACATTTCATAATTATTTCTGTAACACTGATTAGTCTTTCTCTCTCCTCTCTCGGGATAAATGAAATTAAATTTTTATTCGAAAAGACAAATGGGCAATGATTATTTAGAATGCAAATGTAAGCCAATTTAACCAACTAATGTATTCTGATAATTGCCCTAAACAACCGATTCAACAAATTTACAGTCCGGACTCTCAGCTGCACTCGCCTCCACATACTATTATGGTCTGGACATTTTCAATTAATATTTTTTTTTGTAATTTCCAAGCACGTGATAATATGTCCGTCCACATTTTTTATTATATCAAGCATTTAAAATAACCTGAAAACTATAGAAAAATATTTTTTTAAATAAAATCCTGTTCTCTTGGTTGGTTAACAAAATTGTATGGTTTTAGAACAGTTTAAAAAATGTACTGACTAGTTTCATTTTAAATTCCATTTAATTCATCGTGTATATATATATATATATATATATATATATATTCTTTACATAGTTTAATATGAATAGTATATATGGAATAATTTATTTTGGAAAAACTTAACATTTTTAAGAAATGAGTGAAGTGTGGTCTACTTAAAGTGAGGGTCTGTGTGCGTGTGTATAACCTTATGCACGTATAATTATTTCATGTTGTGTCCATAAATACATAAAATTATGAATACCAGTTTCATAGATCTCTTTATAACACTAAATACGATAAATATTTTGAAACAGTGAGCCTATGAAATCACTGGATTTCCGCTTTGCACTTACAAGCACACTCGCGGATATCAGTGAACACATCAGTGTTTTGTGTGTGTGTGTGTGTGTGTGTGTGTATATTAAATATATATATATATATATATATATATATATATATATATATATATATAACTGAGTGATTCAGAAGATCGTATTCTTATGGAGAAAAAGTTAATTACTTTCTTGGGAACCGATTTTGAGAAAGACGACAAGATATATGCTAACTACTATCTTACAAGAAAACAGGGGAATAATTTATCTTATTTAATGCGCCCATCAACATCTTTGAAATATAACATTTAGAATCAATTTTTAGGAAAAGCTCTATGTTCATAATGGTTCAGTAATGAGAAACGATGAGATGAAAAAAGATCAACAAAACGGACATTTTAATCATTTAAATCCCGTTGCGATATTGAATTGCACCCAGTTCATTAACCCGAATTAATTGTAATATTAGTTTGTCAGTGCTGCTGGGACTTTGAAATGTAATTAAATGTTGGAAAGTTAGAATAGTATTAGTAATTAATAAACAGGAGAGAGATAGAGAGTGGGAGAGAGAAGAGAAAGATAGAGAGAATGAGAGAAGAGAGTGGATTCAAAAGCAAATTCTAAATTCATTTGAATTAAATCTGAAAAGGGTAATACGAATCTTCTGAAAGGTAAATCCGCTTGAAATTTTAAACGGGAGGCACTCACGGACTATTTTAGAGATTAAATAGCTTCTCTGAAATAAAATAACACAAAATTGGAATACATTTTTTACTAAACATAAAAGGAGAGAGGAAAAGTATACTATCTCATAAAGAATTTCCCTTTGCCTTTAAGAGTTGTCGCCTCGGATAACACAATCTGTGTTAGCTTAATGGATTAAATGAGTTGGTAAATATTTCATTATGAGCAGATAACACTTTTTGAAGGTATGTTTTTCAACACTTACACTAATTATAATGGGATTATATTTGCTATTTTTAACACGCACAACTGCGATGTTCAAATCTCAAAATGTTTTGTCTCTCATTTAAGAACTAAAGTAGCATGACCATGGGTTTGGGAGGTGGGAAATCTCAAATCGGCGAGGAATATTCAGATAATAATTAGTGCTGAAATTTGCCTAAACATGAAATAGTGAGCAAAATATTTAACCAATTTAAAACAAATGTTAATTGTCTATCATTTCATCTTTTCTTTTTATAAAATTGTGAAATATAAAAATATAGATTCATTGAGTATTAATTAACAGTAGAAAAGACAATAAGTATTTCAAATACGTATATTTTATAAATGTGGTTGCACTTGTATTTTCGAAACAAGCTAGTTTCTGGGAGTAAGGAACCACTAAAGGAGCTTAGAAGAGATACACCTTTCAGCATTTCTGAGAAACTTCGAAATTCGTCTTTTATATATTCAGAAAAATTAGTAACAGCGGCTTTAAGATATTTAGTTATTCTTTGTGAAAATCCCACTTAAATGTGGCGGTTGGAATGACAGGTTATCTTCAGGTTACCCCCTCCCCTTCTTCAGCTTGGGTGATTATGTATTTTAATTAGCAACTTGGTAGAGAAATAAATGTCTATTTCTAACAAGGAAATCAGCCCCCGATTCTAGGTTTACAGAGTTTACTAAAAACTCAGATCCACATTTATCTAATAAGATAAACCATTCTACCCTCAATTTTCTGTGAAACATTCGTTCAAACGAATTTCTATATTCCCCCGCTTTGACTAACATATGAGGAAGCTACATGTACTACAAAATCACACTAATCCTCAGATTTTACGAAAGGGCTTGAGGCATGGTTGTCAGTGCTGACTGGAGGCTTGCTATAGAGTTTGCTTTGTTCCCAGTTTCCTTAATTACATTTCTATCTTATCAGAAAAAAAATCTGAATGTATGGCCCCGGTTAAATCAACTATTCGTCAAAGACGTTTTATTTAGAATATTTCACATTTAAATGGAGGTCAAGACTGTTTACTAAAAGTTACAATGATAATACGACAGCCAGTGACAGTTATTGGTAATGTACGTATATAAGGTAAATAAGATGGGAATTTATCAGAGCAAATCGGATTATGTGACGAAACAGATCCTTACACATTAGAAAAAAAAATCAGAGAAATGCAGCAACTATGAATGCGCATTGTCTCACCTTTATTAGAGAGAACTGAGTTTTAAAATACAAATATAGTTCACTGAACTTAATCAATGTTTTATCTTTTGAATGCAGTTTGACATCCAGCATTAAATGATTGATCTCATTGTTTCGAATTAACACACTGAGTGAATATTAACTAGTGTTTAATAGATTTTCAGAAGCTACAATTTAGGGTTTCATAATTTACATTGTTAGAATTCTAGGAAAACGTTTTCCTCATTTTACTCGCTGGTTCTCTTTAATTTAATTTTCTAAACATATTTTAATTAATTATTGGAGTGTGGAGAGTTATGAAGTTGATACTACCCAACTCAAAAAAAAATGCCTAATTACATCACGAGTTTTAGAAGTAACATTATTTATTTTTAAAGGCACCTAAATACTTCTGTTTTAATAAATAAGTTAAGATTTTTTTTTCGAAATAGAAAAATAAATAAATCAATACTCAAGGTATAAGTTCTAGTCATAACGATTTCAATAATCGTGGTCCTGACTCTATCTATCGATAGCGTCATTGTTAAACAAAGTTTTCCTCCTTCTATGGTCATGGTAATTCTAAGAGAGTATCTTTTGAGTATCATTTTGACCATACTCAACAATAATCCTTATTTGATCTGTGTAATATGTGTAACTCGATGAGTTAAAATATGAAAGGAAATGGAGTTAAAAGATGCTGCTCCGTCATGAAATGTCTCTTCAAGAATCTTTATTCATACTGCAGGACTGTAATCTTCTTCTATATTTCTGCAAAGTCTGAGGATAATAGTCGTCAAGCCAAAACGAATATCTCTACAACATTCTTGAAGATTTTTCCTGAGATGCTGGACGTTAGAGGAATCAATTGATCAGGGCCGATACAAATTGCTTATCCTATACAAGTATTTACTATGAAGTGCACTTTCAAAAAGCAAGCTCCATCATCAGTGCCCGGTTAGAGTTGTCCGTTTGCTTTGCTCCAGACTGCATTCTACAGACTACGTGGGGGATTTAAATTTAAAACTTCTAAGAAATTTCAAGAACTATTTTTCTCACTCTTAAATTCTATGGGGTGAAGCTATGCTCAATGTTGACCGAATCCCTTGTAAAAATGGAGCAACGGGACGAAATTAATGAGTGTGAGGGCCTGAAGTTCTAACGTACACCTGAGCTAGAGCAATAACTGTATTGAGAAGGATTTGGAGAAATTCCCTTGTTAATGTTAATGAGTTTATTTTCTAGCACATTAGAGAGTAAAATTAGAAGTCCGTCACGCAGGGGCTACGTTAACTGAGCAGATTTCCCACGTGCGTTGCGTATTTTCATTTATCTCAAAACGTAAAAGTCCAATGAGAACAATGTTTGGTATTTAGGCTTCGAATAAAGTGCTTCATAACATAATAGCATATTGTTAATATCAGATAAGTAGGAATGGGGGTTTACTAAGGACCAAAAATTAAAAAAATCAAATATGTTGGTTAGTAATCAAGATAGTGAAAAAATGTACATAACAACATATATAGAACATTACATTTGCAATAAGATTGGTTCTATATTATTTTTCGATTAAACCCATAATAACGGAGATATTAAGAATTATCGAAATTCTCCCCTTCTAACCCCCCCTCCCACTGTTCCGGTTTCAGCCGTTAACGAACTTGATCTTTCTATTTATGTAAAACGATTATATATCAAGTTTGGTAACGATAAGACAAAGATTGCGACCGTTAAAGCGGTAGAAGACGTATATATATATATATATATATATATATATATATATATATATATAAATATATATATATTAAGGGAAATCTGCTAATACTAGCTCACATATGAGTGAAAGTTTAACAAGAATTGTGAGCGATCTCTAGAAGTGACGTCGTTGATACAGCTTTATCAATATTATGAGTTCCTCGTTCCCACGAGATTAACAAGTATGAAGGCCAGTAGTTCTATCAGGCACACGAGAAAAATGGTAAACGACTGAAGAATGAAAAGAATCTAAAAAGACCTTACCTTGAGTTTTCAGAGCGAAATGAGAATTAAAATTATTTCCCCAGAGATATAATAAATGAGTTCTATTCAATAAAATATAGGAGGCTATTTCAATTTGATGGAATAACTACTAAACCATTTTTGAAATATTTGAAATAATTTTTCTCAGATTCTTCTGAGAATTGGGTTGAGTGTTTGGAAGTTCTTCACCATTAATCTTCTTCTCTGGGTTAATTCGTCTGGGTGACCGTAATCCTCTGAGCAATCTATCTATGGATCTTATTATCTCCCGAATAATCTCGAAATAAGATTGATGAACACTCAGAATTTCCTCTTCTTTTTATTATTATTTTATAATTGAATTATTATCTCTGAGAAGTATGCCGTGCTTTATCCATGTCAACTTCGATTTAAGGGAATTCGAAATGAACGAACTGGGTAGCGTGCAGGGTACAAAACGTAAATTATACAGGATAGGAAATTTTCTTTTGTTCACTAGTTACTGTTACATATTTTTTTTAAATTTATCAAAACGTCTGTGGTATTATAGCGAATTTTTACAACCTGTGGAAATGAGACAATCAATTTGACGCATAGGGAGTTGTGTACCGGTTTTCGAAGCAAGAGATTTGATTTTTACATTTTATTTTAGTAGATTACTCACGATTTTTGTAAAATATTTTCATAAGTACACCAATCCTACTTACGAAAAGAATAGTGAGATCCTCTGTCGTATATATTTTGGCCTGATAATGATATAGTTACCGACAGTTTTAGTTGAACGCTATTAAAGATAATATATAAACATTTAATGTAAGGAAAGACAAGTTGACATTGGTTAATAGCCAAACATGGACCAATAATAGTGGATGTAGGATGGATACAGCGTGAAATGAAAAGTCTCAAGTTTCTCAGAGCTATGGATAGCAATATTTCATACAACCAATTCGTTGCTAAATTAATTTCCTGGTGATGGTGGTGGTGGTGAGGATGGGTTGTTTGTTTTGTTTCTTAAGGTTTTAGGGCGAAAAGCTACTAGGTTGTCATCACCCGGTAATATCTACAGCTCTCGTTTTGGACAAGTGCCTGCATTTGATGGGTAAACTGTGCAGATGTAAATTGTTAATATTGTTATATCGTCATTCATAATGTGAGTATAAGTTACCCAAGTGGATAACAAACTCCGTGGTTTCCAACCTTCGTCTGATTTTCTTGAAGAACCACTGAGTTACTGTAAATATATTGTAAATGCACGTACTTTAAATGTTAGTTTATCTAATACGGGAGATAATGTAGTTATAGAGTATTATCATTTTCACCCCTTAGCCAACCACCACTCCTACTCAAGTGTTTTACTTAACAAGCTACTATTAAAACTCATAAACATCTCACATCCATCAATTGGTTTTAGTATTGTTTACATATTTTAGTGCAATAATATATGTTAAAAGTTGGATAAATAATTATCATGTCCAAGTGAAGTCATCCAGATGTGCACACGCCTATGTATGTATGTGTTTTTAGCAGACTTCCCTGAAGGGAAATCAGCTATTGATCAGTATTCATGTCCGTGATTTTTGAAAGATTTCTCCAAATGTCCATCGATTCTACCCGGGAGATAACGAAAACGAGGTATTTTCAATATTCTAGAGGTCGCAATTTTTGTTTATTCCTTACCAAACTCATTAACATTTTATACATTAACGTTTTATGTAAAAATAAAGGTTATGTTCGTTAACGGCTGACATCTGCTCCAGGGAAAGGGGGTTTAGAGGTTTTAGTTTTTCGAGAATTCAAAATATCTACTTTATTACGTGTCGGATCAAAAATCGTATAGAATTATTATTATTATTTATTAACGTCCACTTTTTGCAACTATGGCTAATTGAGACGGGTTTTCTACATGTTACTACCCTTTTCTAGCCAGGGTGGGACTAAGGATTTTATTTAATGAGTTCGTCACTGAATAAATTTCTATTTGCCCAGGCGAGAATCGAACTCGCCAATCTAGGTTTACCATATGACATTATGACCTACGCCTTAACTCACATGGCTAACCTAAGCCCCTCGTAAAGAATTAATCTTATGTAATGTTCTATAAATGTTGGTTTGTGCATGTTTTCTCTATATTGAGTATTAACCGAGATATTTCCATATGTTGGTTTTTGGCCATCTGTAAACCCCTGCTCTTACTGAAGTCATAATTACAATAAGCTGTTATGACATGGACCACTTGTTTCCAAGGTCAAATACCAAATATGGTTTTCATTGAAAATTGTTTTGTGAGATAAATACCAATACGTTATGTGATAACATCAACAAGTAAGATTTTTCCTTCTTTACTGAAAAAATGTTTATTTACTCTTTACCATATTCGACAGTTAGTTAACAACAACATCTCACATAAAATCATACTTCCTATGGGCTGATATCGGAACCGGAATTATTGGGGGTTAGAGGGGTGATTAGAAAATTCAAGATATCTCCGTTATTCTGAGTGTGATAGGAAAATGTTATGGAACCAATCTTTTTAAACTATTGATTTTCAACAATAGTAGTTCTACGCATTTTTTGGTAACTGAAATATTAAGCGATTTATTCTCGTTCTCTGCTTTCAGTATCGCCACTTCACGCTGTCTTCTACTCTTCAGTTTTTTTTTTATATATAATTAGAGAATACGTGCTAAGATCATTTCACAAGCGTGTTATACCAGACTATGGGAAACCTGCTTAGATTACGCAGCCACTGCGTGTCGGACTTTTGTTGAGAATTTCTTGCTTTTCTGAGTAAATTGGTTTTGGAACTGTTGGAAGCAGAACATTAAGAATTATAAGTAACACATTTTCTATTACACTATTCACGTACTCAACGTGCTTCGGCTATTTATTGTTGGGATCAAATACCTTTACACTGAATCGCATTTGAAACAAATCTATTGGCCAGTGAGCAGACATCTTTGCCCGATCTTGAAGCAAGCTAATCTTCATGGCTATTCAAAATTTAGCGTGTGAATCCAGTTGATTCCTACCCTCAACGTCCTATATCTAAGCCAGCCCTACGTTCCCTAACTGCTCCATGTTTATTTAATGACTTTGCATTCCGATAAAGCATTTTCTAAGCCCAATAGAGCGTTTCTTAATATAAAGTACTAAGGTAGTGTTAAGGCGTTAGTTTTATTGCACTTGATAACATATAGACGTGGGTTCGATGGAAATGTATGTATTTAAATACCTAATAAAATCCTTAGCAGAACTCTGGCTATAAAAGGGCAGGGAGACCTGTAGATATCCAACACTTATTAGCTGTAGTACCATAAAACTGATGTTAATAAATAAAATTAAATAAGAAAATAACCCGTAGCAACTAATAAAGAGATTGCTAATGTAATAGCAATAAATAATATTATTAATATAAAGTACATTAAAGCCGAATGAAATAACATTTTCTTGTCAACTATAAAATAGAACGAGAGTTATTGCCACGTTGTTAAATTCTTGCCGAGTAGATAGACATGATTAAGTTATTGCGTTGAAAATCTTCACCTCTTAAAACCGCAATCATTTCGCCGGCTTTATAGCGCCATAAATTCAAGAAGCTATAAACGTAAAATAAAACCCTCTTAGTCGTCCAACCATTAGTGTCAGTGAACTCGAAGAAAACATTATAAACTTTTCCTCACCTAAGACTACTTTATTGACCCGGAACAACTACCCTTACTATCACTGTAACATGCATTTTCACAAATGAATAATAAAAGGAAGTAAATAATAAACGTTGAACGTGAGAAATGTTTTTTATAAACATTTTGGCAATAAAAATGAGATTCATTTTCACTGTAACTTTCATTCTATCAACATCTTTTATAAAAAATAACCTTTTTTCTAACATCATCAATTTTTTAATTTCAATTTTAAATTCACATCATAAATATATTTAATATTCGTAATTCTCCCTTGAAAACTAAAGTTCACTTTATAAAATAAGTGAAATCGGAACAGCTTATTTACAGATTATAGCGATTGCCACGGTGATACCGTGAGATAAAAATATCCTTCATGGAAAAGAAAAAACAATTACTAAAATATATCTGAATACAACATATTAATTTTATTCAAAACTATATCTGATACTGTAATTTATAATGAATCGGAATAATTGTTATCTCAGCCAATCAAATTTTAGTTGTCCGAGAACAAAAAAAGGGCAGGAGATCAACAGAACGTATTTGCATATATCTCACAATGTAGAAGTTCAATGAAATTTATATTTGGTATTTCATCTTCCATTTTGTTTTTGTGTTCTGTTTCTTTTTCTTGTTTCCACTTTGTTTTTTTGTTCCATTTCTGTTTTTGTGTTCAATTTCTGTATTTAGTTCCAGTTCTGTTTGATGTTCCAATTTCGTTTTCTATTTCTGTTTTGTATTCCATTTTTGTTTTTGGTTTCCATCTCTGTTTTGAGTTGCATTTTTGTTTTCGTCTTAAATTTCTGTTTTGTATTATATTTGTGTTTTGTATACAATATCTGTTTTGTGTTGAATCTCGGTTTTCCGTGTTCAATTTCTGTTTTGTTGTTTTATTTCGTTTAAATTAATTTTCGTTTTTAGTTTCGTTTTTTTCTGAGCAACATCGCCACATTTACAAAGCTCCAAATAAATAATAATATTGGAATGCAGTGGTTCATGATATAAAGGCTTATTATTAATATGCCAACCGTAGGAGTGGGGTTTTCCTGAAGGCTGAAAACTGAAAAATGCAAATATCTCGGTAATAACAGAAAAAACAGCAAATAAATGGATATAACAGCATTTATAGTGAATTTAATTTTAAATATGATTGGTACTATGGAATATTTCTATCCGACGTATAATTACGGAGACATTTCAAATTTTCAAAAATCCTACCCTAAACCCAACCACCTACTGGTCCGATTTCAACCAACTTGATCTTTCTTTTTAAATAATAGGGTTAAAAATCGAGTTTGGTAGTTATAAAAAAAAAATTGCGACCGCTAGAGCGTTAACAGATAATATATATTGTCGTCATCCCCTGAGTAGGATCGTTTGAAATTTTGTTTCGAAAATCGCGTCAAGAGTACGGCTTCAATAGCTGATTTCCCTTAAGGTAAATCTGCTAATATATGTGATTTTATCTGATTTACTAAAGTATTAAGTTCATTTATTATATATTTTTTAAAAATTTGCTATATTTTGGAAGATACTCTAAAACGAAATATTACAAAAATATTTATTATATTTTGTGAATTCAGTAATAGGTGTATAAAATGTCTATTATTCAAGCGACTCTTTCATTTATATATCCCGTTCCTCTGCACTATGATATAGAGCTATACAATAAATATAAAAAAAAAATAAGGTTATACTTTTTCCGGTTCATGCATTCGTTATTTTAGCTTGGGATACATTATTTATTTAAATAAAATACAGTATATAGATAGTAAAAATATCTTCATAATTTATACAGGAACTGCGTGAAAGGCTTTCATGAAATCAGAGTAGCGTAAAATGAAAGCCTACAACATGTTGAAATAACTTCCCAGAAGGAGTGTATTTCTCAGCCCTGAGGTGGCATTCTTTTCCTCTCATTGTTTTATTTATATTATTTGCCTACATTATTTCCACTCCACTCTCAACAAAAGAAAAAGAAAACATTTTAATTAATGCTAAAATTCATAAAATAATTCTCAGAAAGAGTGAATTTTCTATGAGCAAGGCCGAAGATCAAGAAAAAACTAAGTCAGCAAGAAGAATCCTTCTTTTAATTCCTTTTAGTAAAGGAAGTATTATAATTGCAACAATTTTGAAGCTTCAGATTTGAACAGAATTTATCCGTTTTGACTTTCACTGAACCCATTTTGATTAGTTCGGTCTGATGTCAGTTTGTTAGTACGTATCTAGGCTAATTGAAAACGTCCATCACGCAAGGGTTGAGCTAACTACAGCAGGCTTCCCAAATGCGACACGTATTTGAATATATCTCAGAGCGTAAAAGTTCAATGAAAACAAAATTTGGTATTCAGGCTTCAAATAAAGTGCTTTATAATATAAGAGCCTTTTGTTAGTATGACAAGAGTAGGAATGGGGGTTTACTGCTGACAAAAAACTAAAAAAAATGATATATGTCGGTTAGTAAACAAGATAGTGGAATAACGTACATAAAAACTTTTATAGAACATTACATTTGCAAGTTTGGTTCCGTACAATTTTTCATTCCAACACATAATAACGAAGATATTAAGGATTTTCGAACTTCCCCTTTAAATCGCCCCCCCACTTGAAAAATATAGAGTATGGTAACGATCAAACTAACCTTCCAGCTGCTAGCGCGTTAACATATATATATATATACACACACACACACACACACACACACACATACGGTTTTGAACGACCTAATTTTCGTCTACTCCTGGGTAGGATTGATGGACGTTTGAAGAAATTTTTCTAAAATCGCGTCATGAGTGCGACCTCAATAGCTTAGTTCCCTTGGAGGAAATATACTCAAAAGGATACCCCTGGAATGTTAAAATTTCAGATAACTTTTCTACCATTCCCATTAATCAAAATCGGTAGAAGGTTAGTGAAGGGCGGGAATAAAAAGAATGTAAAGTTGTTCGTACCTATCAGAGGTTCAAAAACATAGTGTAAAACTATTTTTGTTGTCTATATATTATGTTCTATGACATCTTCTTATACGGTGCATTGGATCGGAGATATCGTAATTACGAGTACTTTTTAATGTAAACATTTTAAATGAAGAGCATCAAAAAATTTGGTTTTTAATTCACTTGGACCATGATCCATCTGCTGCCAACATCAGATGTATTTTTAATTGTTCCGATTGACAGTATAATTACAGATCGAATTACTCTTATCACGAAAAAACTTAACTATAATAGATAAATATTATAAAAGCAACCGTAATCACACATCAAAAACAGCTTTATCTGTGATAGCCACTCGGTATATTTACTTGTAATTAATTTTAGGATTTTTTAAGAACTGAATAAACATTTTCGCTTACCACATTTTGTAATACACTAATCACATACCACAAATTGGTAAAATAAAACGATTTTATCCACATATCTAAAAATGATGACATTGGGGATGCAATCAAATATGAGAGGGGAGTGAATGAAGTAGTTTTATTAGATTTATAATGACGTTCTGAAGATCACTTGATCACTATCTCAATTAATTTAACACTAGATTCTTTAATTAATTTAACTATTCAAAGTTATATTAAGGTAAATTGTAATAAATAATTAATTATTTTTAATTAATTTAACAAAGTGAGATATTTTGATTAATTTTTTGTAACAGATATTTCAACTAACTTAAGAAGTCTTGTATTAACAGAAATTTTTATTTATTTATTTGCATTGAGTATTTGTTATAAATGATTTCCATGTAAATTTTCAAACAGGATTTCATTAAAAAAATGTTTATGTGTGGAAGTATCACAACGAAGCTAATAAAATACAGCTGGGCAGTGATGATGGGTCCCTGAAAGCATTATGCTTAATCAAGAACAGGCATTTATTTATTATGACATTTATTTTAACCCTGATCATCAATTTGCTTCCCCAACAGCAAGCAGGAATAAAGTATTTATATTCTGTTTATTGTGGTGTTTAGAATTAACGAAATCACGTTCAATTATTTGTAAGCATTAAGTTCTAATGATTTAAGTCTCCGTTCAAAAAATGTAATAAAATTCAATTTACAGATATTTTTATGATAATCTGCAAAATTTGCAATTTCTTTTCATCACACTTTTCGCATCACATCAGTGTTTATCAAAATGAGTTCATGCAGAATGAAGACGAACTGGAATTTATCGCAATTATACTTCGTACAAAGATGTAAAAAAGTAAAAACGTTTATATTGCGTATATTTATTATAGATTGTTAATTAATCATTGCATTATATTATCCAACGCCCGTTAGTTCCGCCAACCCGTTATCATGATTTATCTTTTTTTTGATGTTTTAATATTGTATATTTTTCAAAGAATTAAAACTGTTTGACCTTTGAAGTGACCTTTAAATTGATTAACAAGATGAAAGTGATGAATGGACTAAGATCCATCAATTAATGTTTCTCTTTTCTCTATTTTCGTTAGAAAATTAATGACTGTTCGAAAGTTGAATCAGTCTCTTGACAAACAATGCGGTAGGCTTCAGACAAAAATATGTATGCTCATACATAAAAATACAAAAACATGATGATGGCCAGGGGCGTACAATAGAGAAAAAAAAACATTAAAAAGTCTTGTACATTGGTTTAATACTTTCTACATTCCACGTTTTATAACGAAAAATAAAAATAATTCTGCACTAGAGGTATTTTAGAAAATCCTTTTTGTAATTCAGAATTTGAAACAGGACTGCCAATGAACTAGCAGGCTATTTGAACAATTAATGGGTAAAAATGGCCAATTACAAGTCGAATTAATTCAATATTTATTTAATTTGGACAGACTCAGCTATTTTTAAATTTCTTTGTCCTTCTGTTGAGCAACAGAAATTTTACTCACACACAAACACTCAAAATGTTCCAGTATTGCTAGAAAAAGTATAGACAGCATTGTAAAGCATAAAAATAATCACTGACTAATAAGTAAACACAACAAAACTTGAACTTCTCTCAGATAGAAGCTCAACCAAATTACATTAAAAATATAAAGTTACTGAACAATCTCAAAAATACTGAAATTAGAGCGAATATATCGGATAATTGTAATTACAACTTATTTAGAAATCAATGCCCATCAAAGGAGAGATTAACGATTTTGCTTTTTGCGCTTTCTTTTAAATTCTAATCATGCTTCATCTATAGATTTTTGTGAGTGTTAAAATATCTAGCTTAGTAACAATCAAATACAAAACCGCTGGAGATTTGGCAGCACATTTATATATATATATATATATATATATATATATATATATATATATATATATAAATTTAAATGTTTTTCACTTTGTGAACAACTCGTTAGGATTTGTGGACTATATATTTTTTTTCTCCTCATAGTATCTCTATGAGGAGTTATTTTTTTCAGTACATATTCCATTGCCACTAGCATATTACATGTATGGTTAGATTTATATAAATTGAGTTTTACAATTTTAAAAATTATATATGATTCTGATCATAAAACAATATGTAAAAAAAAAAATTATGAACTAACCAAAACAATTTTAGAATAAATGGTACAAATGAGTTTACCTCAATAGATATTACAGCTTGGTTTTTCTTCAATTTGCGAGTCGATGTAAGCCAAACTATATTGAATTATATATCACATTCTTCATATTCGACACTAAATCCTAATGTATTTTTGCTACATTCATATCTTATCAACCTTTGATAAACGTTATGAGATCATTATTATTTATTAATGAACACGTTTTGCTATTACTGCTAATTGGGCGTGTTATATACTGGTTCTCATCCTTTTCGAGTCACGGTGGGACTAAGGATTATATTTAATGAGTTCGCCACTAAATAAATTCCTATTGCCCAGGCGGGAACCCTTCTCGCCACTCTAGGCTTACCACGTGAGATCTGAAATGGCTAACGAGAGCCCCGAATTATATTTAATCACGATCATAATTTTGAAAAGGGATAACTGATCAGAGCTGTCTGATAATATAAGAGATGGTCCTGGTCAGTTACCAACTTTTGAAATGTTCATGATTAAATTTGGCCTATTCGAAAAACTTTTTAATAAATCGCATTTTGAGCAAAACCACAGCTGCTGATTTTCCTTCTAATTAATATTGAAATATGCCAATAAAAAAAAAACCAGGACTCGGAGAATATTTTATTGTTAGGCCCTTTATGTTGGAATGAGTGAGCGTGAATGGTGAACCATTAAGGGGTAGGAGTGGGGGTAGTATGGAGTGATAAAGATCACCAACTTCTCTTTGTGGTTGAGAGTGGCGGCGGTTTGGAGACCAACTGGCCCAGATATATTCTAAGGGACTAGTCTTTGTTCGCCGCCATAAATCAAACTATTACCAACAGAGACGCGGCTCTTCCAGTTAAACTTTTCCTCGGCATTACGTACCCAGGGCTCCTTCTTGTACGGGTTAAATGTCCTAGAACTAATTTCTTTCGCCTTGTAGGCGGGGGGAGAAGGGCCTGATTTGAAAAATCGAGTCGTAACTTTCACTTGGCCTGTAGAAGTCTTAGCTATGAATTTTTCATTTACCATTCATTCCTACACGAAGAGAAATATTCAAGATTCATTACTCTACAATTATAGAAATAGAGGGAAACTGACAGTTCCTGGGTATTGTATTGATATTTTAAACTTTCTATTATGGTCTTAATCTCACTAGGGAAATTTAGTGTGGCAAATTAAATTCTCATCTGGCAATAGGATATTTTTAGTGACGAGCTCATCAAATAAAATTCTTAATCCCACCCTAGATAGAAAAGGAGGTAACCTGTCGATAACCCGTTCCAATAAGCTGTAGAAGAAAAAACTGGACGTTAATATATATATATATATATATATATATATATATATATATATATATATATATATATATAGAGAGAGAGAGAGAGAGAGAGAGGAGAGTAGAGAGAGAGAGAGAGAGAGAGAGAGAGAGAGAGGAGAGAGAGAGAGAGAGAGAGAGAGGAGAGAGAGAGAGAGAGAGAGAGAGAGAGAGAGAGAGAGAGGAGAGAGAGAGAGAGAGAGAGAGAGAGAAGAGGAGAGAGAGAGAGAGAGAGAGAGAGAGAGAGAGAGAGAGAGAGAGAGAGAGAGAGAGAGAGGGGAGAGAGAGAGAGAGAGAGAGAGAGAGAGAGAGAGAGAGAGAGGAGAGAGAGAGAGAGAGAGAGAGAGAGAGAGAGAGAGAGAGAGAGAGAGAGAGAGGAGAGAGAGAGAGAGAGAGAGAGAGAGAGAGAGAGAAGAGAGAGAGAGAGAGAGAGAGAGAGAGAGAGAGAGAGAGAGAGAGAGAGAGAGAGAGAGAGAGAGAGAAGAGAGGAAGAGGGAGAGGGTGAGAGGGAGAGAGAGAGAGAGAGAGAGAGAGAGAGAGAGAGAGAGAGAGAGAGACAGAGATAGACAGACAGAGAGAGACATAGAGAGAGAGAGAGAGAGAGAGCGAGAGAGAGAGAGAGAGAGAGAGAGAGAGAGAGAGAGAGAGAGAGAGAGAGAGAGAGAGAAGGAATGTTTTTTAATATTTCCAATTCAATGTTATGTTAATGTATATGACATTCAAGTGTTTGTAAATCAAGACATCACTTTGGAAATTTCATGATCTGAAACGAACATAATGTCTTAAAAAATACCTAAAAATTATTTATATATCTGTGTGCCCCAGGCTCATATGCTCATATCTGACAAACTATCAAATCAGACCAAGAGATCAATTTTGCAAATCATTCAGTAGAACATTTTTTTTTTTTGACTTCTTGAATTCTTGACTGACGTTATATTGACAATAACTACTTTGCCAGATTTATAAATAGAGATATTAAATACAGAGACATTTTTAGTAGATTTGTGGTTTAATGTTCTTACTTATAGGATAGGACTTGATAAACATATTAAAATTGCAGTTATTTCAATAAAACTGCCGCCAGGATGAGAAATAAAGAAGACAAACAGTGTGTCTCCAATTCACTAATTTAATGCGGAAATGGGGCAACGAAGATAATATAAAGTCTATGGCAGCAAACAGTAATATACACCTGAAAAACAGAACTAAAGTACAGAAGACCTGTCCTTCCCAGAAACAGATAACTTCAAATATCTTTGAGTTACATCACCTCTATTAAAGAACTGGTCACTTAATGAATAATTAATGAACGTTAATATCATGAATAATCTCATGGGTATTGAAACTACAGGCAAATAACAACATGAAACCAATTCTACTTGGGAGTGATATGCACTGCTGCTCTTGGAGTACCCGTTGAAAGTTTTGAACAAAAAAATCTTCGCCAAGGATTTCATTTACAAGTGAGGAAAAGGCCAATGATAATATCAGATGAAAATAGTCAATATCGAGTTCTAAGATATTAAAATGATTGGAACATACCTACATATATATCTGTAGAGGACAACGGATACCAAATTTGCGGGAATCTGACAATGTATTGTGTTGTTTACGACATTAGCAACAACCACAAGTTGGTCTCCAAGATAACATGGCTTGACGTAGTAATGAAAACCCATCAACAAGGATAGGGAAATGTGGAAAAGGTTTAGCACAGCGGCTAAGAATGTACGAGGTTTGTAAGCTGACAAAGAAGAGAGGTTTAATTAAAACATGCAACGTCTTATAACATCAACATTGGAAAAAAAATACCAAATAAAAATGAATAAATAAAGAAGCTATCGCGAATTTCTTTCTTTGAATACAAGGTAATAAGTCTAACCGAGGTGGAATTTATAAACATCTACATCTTAAAGCCAATGAATCACTTAAATTCAAGTATGCAAAGGAATCAAGCTTCACAGAATCTAAAATGTAGGCCAAATATTACAGGCATCCATTTATAAGCCAACTTAAAGAAAATAAATAAACTAAAAAGATGAACTGTGATTTCACCATAGTACAAAGCTTCACCTCAGACAAGAATAAAGTTTATGGAAATTTTACATCAGTTCCATCTTATGCATTATCATCTCAATGTTTCATCTAGTCCAGGGGTTGTACTGCATTCTCAATGCTGGGCTACTTTCAATGCTTTCGCGAATAATCAGGGGATTATAAATGTTCATGAATAGATGAATAAAAATGCAGCTACAATAAGCTATTCATAGAACGACGAACAATATTCACCCCTATATAAAATCAAGAATTGCAGTACAAAACAATCGGAAGTATTCAGGAAAAAATAGATAAGAATTAGTAGAAAACTCATTATCTCTGCAAATAATAGCTATATACGCACTTAATATAAAATTGGATATTTTTGAAATAAACAAACAAGAATGTTTTTATAGATATTGGTTTTAATGTTCTTCAGCAACTTTATGTTATTTTTCTTTGGCAGTAACTCTAATTTATTATTATATTCCTTTAAATATGTACTACTTGCACACACGGTTCAGTTCATGATCCACTTGCAGATTTTATTATGTTATCTTAGTACCATTAAAAAGAGAAATAGTTAGAATTGAAATAATTATAAAATTGAATTGGTTATTATAAAAAAGGACATTTATTTGGGAAACTTCTTTAGCAGTATTTGCTTAAAAAAAAGAAGAAAAAAAGTATCCCAATTAGCCTGAGTTGCAAAAAGTGGACGTTAATAAATAATAATAAAAAAAAAGTAATAGGTAGATTACATATTGTGATTACAATGAACACTAATTTCCGACTGATAATTTTATGCATACATATTATGTGCTGTGCATTTTTTTCTGAACTTACATTTCCTTGTTCTAAATATGGCAACAATGGCTTGCATGATAATTGTCCCGTAGTTGCAAAACCATAGACATCAAAATATTCCAGAATCACAAAGTCATCTGGTTGTCAAACTGCATATGCTATGGAATTTAATTACATGGTTATTAATTTAACGCTTAAGGAACGTACTTTGCAGCATTTTTGTTAAATAATTTAATATTACGAGAATAATATTTATTTATTTAGATGAAATTATTATTATTTAAATAATAGTAGGACAAATATGAGGAGTAAAAATTTGAAAACGTTTTTATGCCAATGATAGAATTGGTAGAGGGATATTCTGAGTGACTTAGGAGTCAATCCTTCTTACTCTCCCTTGAGAAAATGATCTTGGATTCTTTTAGTTTAAATAAACTCATTTATTCTTTCTGAATGAGCTGTTTAAATTGACTATCATCACTAAAAACCAAGGAAAGAGACGGACATTACACAATTAGCACTCTAATGAGTTCTTCACAAATAATGTTTCATGAAATATTTAAGTTAGCATATTTTATGTTATGTTCACTTACTTTCCTTGTCCAAGTTACTGTTGGAGGTGGAATTCCTGAAGTCTTGCATTCTAGGAAGATTTTTGTGCCTTTCTTCACTTCAACTAGGCCTCCTGAAGTCACGTAATCAATAGTTGGAGGAACTGCAACAAACAATATATAAAAATTACTAACATAAATACTATTGCTTTCATCAGATGAATTGTTTACTAAAGAAAAATTACTATAATGGCTTTTTCACAAAATCAAATTTACGAAATTTGCCAATTTAATAAAAATAATATTATTATCAGAACGTACGTATTGTAATTCCACCTGTACAAGAAGATATGTTTCTAATGAACGAACAATTGTATACCCAAACTAGCAAACGGTAAGTAGTAATTGAAAAGTCTGTTTGTGTGTACGCTTACTGCGAAATTTATGTTAGTGGAATATAGCAAATTTAATAAAAGTGAGCAATAACATTTTTTTATGTGGCTTTGAACAATTTAATGAAAATTTAGATTCGTAATCAGACTTGAAACGTCCTTAATTAAATATTTATTGGTTTTAAGTTGGCAAAGTAGACCGGTGAGATTTTTTTTCATTCTCCGAGGGAATAATCTTACAAAAAAAATATTATAATAATATATATTCATGACTACCATCTATTCTTGATTTATTTCCTGAGATTATATTATGTAGTCAATAATGAAAATTAAAAAATAATTTTTAAGAAGCCTGTAAACAGATATTTACATAGAAGTTAAAATTTTTAAATAATGCACATTCGAAAGGATTGATTTATGCCTAAATAAAAACGTTAATAGTACATTATATATTTTAAAAATGGATGTGTACTTCACTTTTTGATTTTCAAAACCTATTGTTATCTGTCATGTTGAAACTGTTGATTAAATTTTTGTAGTTCTGTGACCCTCAGTCCTCAAGACTCGGTGGGACCTGTATAATTCAGAAAAAGCTGAAACGGATGCATGTTGAATATATTCTAAGAATAATTCGATAATAACGTCTATCGATTATCACAAGAAAAACGAATTATATTATTTTTTATTTGAGTGATGGAATAAATTTAAACAATTTCAAGATTGATAAAGGAAGCTCTATTCACTATTAGATTGATTAATATTAATACATTTTATAATTGAATTTTTATTTCGATGGCCCGACAGCGACATCTGTGGTAGAAGATTGATGACTTTGGAAACCTGGGGACTTGACGTTATTTATGGTTGGACATGGTTTCAATGAAACAGTTTGTCGATATAGGAGGAAGTTCTCATTGATTGTCCAGGACTTGAGCCCGTGTCATTTGGCATGTCGGTCTGATGGATTCCTCAATGCATTTCTAAGGAGTGATATCTAGGTTGAAAAAATGTGGCGTTGTAGATCTTTATTAGTTTAGGCTAAACTAATTACTCAACAAACTCAATACACCCAAACAATCTTATTATACGAAGACAAAGTGAGACATATACGCCACCGAATCCTGAACAAAGTGCAATCAGACTGGATGGAAGTAAAGAACTACCTCCGCAGTATCAAAAGTACTATTAAGAAGTCAAAATCAACCCCGATTTGTGAGAAGTGTAAACATAGAACTAACTATCTATCATATATTAATGGAATGTCATAAGAATACAGATATTAGAAACAAATGCAATATTTCCAATAATATAGAAGTGGCCCTTGGAGATGACCCGAAAGAACTCGATATATTGTTTAATTTTGTAAAAAACACGAGTTTACACAAAGAAAATTTAAAGTGCAATTGTTTGTATCCTCGATTATATTGTTAAAATGGCGATATGGATGAGGATACCAAAATGTGAATTATAAATATTACAGGGCGATGATAATCTGGTAGTTTTCGCCCTTAAACCCTATACAAACAACAACTATTAAGAAGTGGCCATCGAGCCATAGGAGTACTAGACGAGAGGAAGTTGTTCTTGCCAGTCTCAGGATCGGCCACACATACCTGACACATTAGACACTTTAATGACAAGACTGATAACCCTGTATGCAAATACTGCAACAAACACCTAACTAAAAAACACATACTGACAGACTGCATCCAATGAAAAAAGTCCGTCACGTAGGGGCTGCGTAAACTAAGCAGATATCCCACGTGAAGTGTTACAATAGAGAAATCTGCCTAATAACAACAGTAGTAGTAAGAAACCTCTAAACCTAAAACATTATTTAGGGCGCAACAACCCAGTAGTTTCTAGCCCCAAAAAACAGTTGACCTAACCTCTAAACCTATTCACGAGGGGCGAAGTTATAGAAACGGCCGCCAGAGCTCTCGCCGGAAAGTTCGAACATAGCCTACTGGTGACCAGTATCACGCAGAATACAAATGCAAATATCTCGGTTAATATTCAAGATACAGAATAAATGAATAGAACAATATTTATAGTAAATTTAATTTGCAATAAGATTTATTCTATACAATTTTTCGATCCGACGCATAATAAACGGAGATATTTTGAATTTTCAAAAATCCCCCCTCTAAACCCCCCTCCCACTGGTCCGATTTCAGCCATTAACGAACTTGATCTTTCTTTTTACAAAAAAACGATTAAATTCCGAGTTTGGTAAAGATCAAACAAGAATTGGGACCGCTAGAGCGTTAACAGACAAATATATATATATATATATATATATATATTATATTATATATATATATATAATTTTGAACGGACCTCATTTTCGTCATCTCCTGGGTAGGATCGATGGACATTTGAAGAAATTTTTCGAAACTCGCATCATGAGTACATCCTCAATAGCTGATTTCCCTTAGGGGAAATCTGCTAAAAGCCTCCACATACCCCACGATATGACAGAACTATTAACTGACAGCAGCCAATATATTCCACAAATACTAACATATCTAAAACACATCACCATTTACAACATACAATAAAAAATAGAATAGGTCTACAGCATACCTAAAAAGATTTAAAAGGGTTAACTTTTATTATATTCTTTAGACAAAGCACGGATATGAGAAAGAATCAGATATTAAAGAAATATTTTCCATAATATAAAAGTACAAAAAAAGATAAGCACATGAAGGAGTAAATATATCATCCTAATAATGCCAATCACCATCGCTGTGGGGTACAAAACTAAATAAATAAAATAAAAAAAATATATAAATGTTCTATAAAAAACATAATTTTTTATTAAAACCATTTTAAATTGTTGTCTTTATTACTAGTCTAATATGTATTAATTGGTATTATTAGTAGTATTTAATGATTTGCTGTATTTAAATTTTTATTTGTTGTTTCAGTTTTTGTTATTTTTCTATAATTTTGTTTTCATTTTAAATTGTGAAACTTTGAGCCAAATCGCCAAGATGCGGGTGCTCCTGTATAAATAAATAAAAAAATAAAAATAGATCTTTATTAACAGTTCAATCATCAGAACAAGTATCATTCCTGATAGTGTTACCTAAATGCAAGTGTGTTTAAAAAGTCTGTAAATTGTAATACATCATTGGGTAGATTTGGATGTGAACTCTTTAGGAATATTTTTAGATTTAGCAGATTTTAAAGATCATCGGAAAAGGAGGAAGGTTAAAATAAAAAAAAATCGGCTTTAGAGAAGGTGTAAGATTATATATATATATATATATATAATATATATATATATTTTTCTGAAAATTCTATTTTTGTTCATTTGAACGTAAACATTTTGTTTTTCTTATTGGCATATTAACTGAGACAAATGCATGTTTTAGTTCTCAGTCTTTCATTATCCCTATCTATTTCTAAACATAAGTAAAAGTCCGTTGAGCAGAAGTGGTGGTTTACTGAATGCCGAAATAAATAGTTATTTATTATACAAGTGACGAAAGTAGAATCATTTTACAACTCGAGTGAAACGTTTACTCACTCGACGAGTGTGGTAATTTCACGAGAGTCGTAAATTCTACTTTCGTCACGAGTGTAATATTAAATTTTTTCTGTAATCCTGTAATACATATACAGATCTAACCAGAATATGAAACAAAATTAGGATGTTGTGAAGATTATGGTATGTTGCTGGTAGGTTATAAGCATGGTTGTGAAAGGTTATAAGCATAGTTATAAAATAACTAGTGATGATTGTGAAGTAGTGCAGTTATAAATAAGTGCAGGTTATAAACAAGGAAGGTAAATTATTATTATATTAAATTTAAATTTTAAAATATATTGATTATTTCCACCAATAATTCATTCACATTTCAATTTATTTTGTTTAAAATAAATTCTTACAATGTTACGAAACATTCAAAAGCATTTAATTTCCAACTTCAAAATTATTTTTTAATTTATATTATTACTAATTAAGAAGGCGATTCACTTTCTTTACTTGTGAAGAAAGTGATTACTTTCTTCACTCTATTGCAAAATGTTTCACTTTCATCACTCATTTCAGTTTAGTAATGTTACCATTATTCAACGATTACAGAATAAAGTAATGTTTGTGTTAATAGAAATTGAATAAAACAAAGATTGTTTGGCGACAACAGCTTAACGTGATTCGATCAATAACATTTTTCGATCCGACTCACAATAACGGGGATATTTTGAATTTTACGAAATCCTATCTAAACACCTCCTTTCCGATCGCCGATTTCAGCCATTAACGAAGTTCTTTAATATTGAAAGAAACGGCTAAATACCAAATACATATCAACTAAACATTTTTAAGTCAAGAACATAAAATCTTAATTAATTGATGAATTTATCTCAGATAATAACTTACATGTATCTCATATAATAAAGGTTCTTTGAAAGCAATAGTTTTTATTTAAGTTTTGAATAAGATATTTTATAATATATTAGTTTATTGTTAACTTGAGATGACTAAATGGGAGGGTTTACTGGAAGCTAAAGCTGAATAAAAAGCAAATTAATATACGCGATAGAGGAAATTTAAACTATAAAACATTTATAGAAAATTTAATTTGCAACAAGATATAGTCGGATATTCTCGATCCGATTCATAATAACAGAAATATTTTAAATTTTCGAAAAAAAAAAAGAACATATATATATATATATATATATATATATATATATATATATATATATATATATATATATTACTTTAAATAGACCTCATTTTCTTCATCTTCTAGAAAGGGTCGATGAGCATTTGAGGAAAATTTAAAAAAAAAAACGGATCATGAGTACAACCTCAATAGCTGAATTATCTTAAGGGAAATCTGTTAATAAAAAAAGTACTACTCAGAAATGAAACCCGGATATTTCCAGTGCTAATGATGGCCAGTTAGGGCGGAAGAACACAGTAATAAAGGACGTTTTTGGGTAACCTCTACACTTAGACGGAATTGAATTGTTATCTTGGTCGTGGGATCCTGATCTCATAAGGCCTACGGTAATAGCGCGTTTCCATAATGAAGAAAAGTCCGTCACGGGTTGCGTTTCCTAAGCAGATTTCCCGTATTTCAGCGTTATGTATTTTCATTTATCTCAAAACGAGTCCAATGAGAACAATATTTGGTATTTAGGCATCAAATATAGTTCTTAATAAGATAATACCATATTGTTAGCGAAATGAGTGTTTACAAAACACCATAACTAAAAAATGGAAAAATCTCGGTTAATGAAATGCCTGCTAAAATGTACTTAACGACATTTATAGAACATTGCATTAGCAATAAGATTGGTTGTATACAATTTTTCGATCCAACGCATAATAACAGAGATATTAAGATTTTCGAAATTCGCCCCCTCTAAGCTAGGGTCTCTCTCTCTCTCTCTCTCTCTCTCTCTCTCTCTCTCTCTCTCTCTCTCTCTCTCTCTCTCTCTCTCTCTCTCTCTCTCCTCTCTCTCTCCCTCCCTCCCTCTCTCCCTCCCTCCCTCTCTCCCTCCCTCCCTCCCTCCGTCCCTCCCTCCCTCACTCTCTCCCTCTCCGGCTATCTCTCTCTCTCTCTCTCTCTCTCTCTCTATATATATATATATATATATATATATATATATATATATATTGAAGTTTTGAACAGACCTCATTTTCATCATCTATTAACGTACGTTGGATCGATGGACAAGAAAAATTTCGAAAATCTAATCATGAGTACGACCAAAATAACTGATTTCCTTAAAACCCCCTTAACGGAAATCTGCTAATAGATCTTACCTTATCAGTAATGGCATATCACAATGGCCGAATGAGCCCATTCATGCCTAGATAAGGGCTCTCCTTTTCTCTACAAACAAAATCATTGAATACCCATTTAAATATGTCACTATTTACCGCGAGCTTTCTGATAATGAGTATTTTAATGAGGTTTAAACAGACTTCGGGAGTCGGTAGGGATGAAAATGGCCGGAGCTATTGGCCTGGGAATAGGTCTGCCATTTCGGGGGGTGTCCCGAGGGTGGAGACTTTAATCAAAGGTAGTGATTAGCTGCAGACATTCCGGGCCTTCTTCTCGACTCTCTAGGGGCTCTTACGCTGCCACAGCCTTTAGCTCACGTTCTCTCCTCCTAAAATTTACTCCAGGGGTATGTTTTAAATGCCTCCAACAGCTGATATAGACACACTTTTATTGACAGCCAATCGCTCTTACAAAATGCCATTAGGAAAAGACAGAGTAGCATAAAACGTCCGTCACGCAGGGGATGCGTAAACTAAGCTGATTTCCCTCGCGATGGCTTACAATAGATAAATCTACATAGCTGCCACACAATACCAAGCGGGAAGCGTCTGAAATGTAAACAGACAGGTCTGCCAACGTCTCACCGGGATGAAAAACAATTACTGAAATATATCAGAATATAACGTATTAATTTTGTTGTCAACTATTTACTACATCTAGTGCTGTAATTAAAAGTCCGTCACGCAGGGGCTGCGGTAAACTAAGCAGATTTCCCACGTGTAGTTTTACAATAAAGAAATTTCACGAGAGCCGAAGAGTTTAAGAAAACGGCCGACTAGGTCGCGCCGGCTTTTGGCGGGAAATTCACTCTCATCCGTTATCTGCTGTTTTCGTCATCTACTAGGTAGGATCGATGGACATTTGAAGAAAAAATGTCGAAAATTCCGTCATGAATACAACCTCAATAGCTGATTTCCCCTTAAGAGAAATCTGCTATTAATGAACCAGGATAATTTTTAGCTCAATCATTCAAATATTTTAGTAGTCCAAGAACTTAAGAACGGGGGGGGGGGGTCAGCAGAACACATTTGTATGCATCTCGTATAATAATGGTCTCTTGAAAATAATGTTTGGTATTTAACCTTCGAATAAAGTGGTTTATTGTGTAACAGAGTATTGTTTATGTAACATGAGTAGAAGTGGGGGTTTGGGGAAGGTTGAAAACTAATATTCAAGATTGAGAATATTACAACATTTGTAGTGAATTTAATTTCCAATATGTTTGACTCTCTACACTTTTTCGATCCGACGTATAGTAACGGAGATATTTTGATTTCTCAAAAGTGTCTCCCTCTAAAGGTCCTATATCAGAAGTTAACGAGTTTGATCTTTCTTTTTACATGAAACTACTTGATATCGAGTTTGGTAACGATCAAACATTAATTTCAACCGCTAGAGCAGTAACAGAGATATATATATATATAGACTTATATTGAAATATATATATATAGAGAGAGAGAGAGAGAGAGAGAGAGAGATTTATATATTTGTCTGTTACCGCTCTAGCGGTTCGCCATCTTTGTTTAATCGTTAACAACCTTGATATTAAAAGGTTTCATGCAAAAATAAAGATCAAGTTCTGACAATTGAAAATGTATAACAGTTTCAAAATTCGCCGCCTATTCTATACCGATACCAGCCATTAACTAATGCAATGTTTATTGTGTAATAAAAGAGTTAAATATCGAATATTGTATAAAAGAAATATATTTTTCTTCGTTCATGGCCTCCAAATCTTAATTAACGTATTTGCAAATAAGTATCTCACGCAATAAAACTTTTATAAAAATAATATTTGGTATTTAACCTTGGAATCAAGAGGTTTATGATATAACTGTTAATTGCTAATATGACAAGTGTAGAAGAGAGGGGGGGTGTTTACTGAAGGCTGAAAATTTAAAAAATGCAAATATCTCCGGTAATACTGAATATAGAGAATAAAAATATCAACAATAGTTGTAGTACATCTTATTTGAAGATTGGTTCAATCAAAGTTTTCGATCGGACTTATAATAATGGGGAAATCTGCTAAAACTGGCATGAATTAGAGTAGGTTTTTACTGAAAGCAATAAACGGAAAAGCGAGGAGTCGGAACACGAGCATGCTAGACATGTAGTACAGTAGTTCACTACAAAGCTACAGCCTTAGCTACAAACACACTCCACATTTTTTTTACTGAATATGTATTCAGTCCTAAAAATGAACAAAAAACAGTGTTTACACTATGTTGACCCGTGAATACTACTGTCCTCTTTAATAGATTCACAACCTTTTATTTGGAAAGTTGGCTGGAAGAGAAGTGTTTTTTTTTTTTTTTTTTTTTTTTTTTTTTTTTTTTTTTTTGAGGAGAGGTGAGGAGATGCCAGTTCAATATTAGAATACAGGACTAGATATACCCGATAGTTGGGTTCGATTTCCGACAGGTACCTTAACGTTAGTTATATAGAAATATAGAAAAAATATACTAAATTGTTATTGATTTGCTGGTGGACTATTCTGCCCGAAAAATTGACGAAATATGTTATATACGTAACACAAACATAGAAGACTGTTTCAAAAAGGAAATCGGATTAGAATAAATGAAAAATAAAAAACGTAATATAGTGATAATGTTATGCATTAAACCATTTACTCATTAAAATCAGATAAATGAAATAATTCTCAATGTTACAGTAAGCAACAATTTAAACTGTTCATTATTACTCTTTATTTAAATTTCCATATTAAACATTTCCATTTTGCCGCAGGGGATGCAAACTTTTATCTTTTCACTGTCTATTATCATTAAAGCACTCCATTAGAAGGTAATAGTTTCAAGTAACTTTCATAAGATGAAAATGTCTTCTTCATTATTTAAGCCCCACTATCAATATGAAAGTGCAAATGCTGTTTTAAATCATTCTAAATCTAAATATTTGTATTTCTTTAAGAATATATTATTTTCATTCCAATTTCCCTTACAGTATAAAGGAAATAATTGTTTTTATTCACCATTTTCTTTTTATTTATTTATTTATTCTGGTTTACAATAAAAATTCAGTAATAATAATTCAGTATCCTGAATATGAAGAAGTACAATGAATTATAGTTCTCGGTTTTTTTTTTAAATAATCAATGAAGTTAATATTATTCTAGGTCTCATAGTTATGATTTTTTAGCCCATAATTACTATTATTTGACTTTATTTTTATACATAGTATTTACTTATTTTAAATTCAGCTCATTTGGTTTTGTAAATAGAAATAATACATAAAGCAATAATACTAATAATAGTAATGGCTATCCAGGCCTAGTTATTGCAAGAAGATTCTAAATATAATATTTTCAACAGTTCTAGACCTTGCGACAAATCTCACGAGTCAATTCTAAAATATATTACAGCTGGATTTGAGATGCTGGCATGTTCTGAGCATTTATAGAGACAAAATAATATAGCTAAGAAATATCACTAAAGGAATTTTAATGAAACTCGGTAAGTTGGACAGTATGATCCCATATTATCGCTATAACACAAACCAATTAATTGAAAAGACTAATATAAACAATTATTGGGATGAATGATAACAGACCATACTGTTTACCATGGCAAGCCAGGCAATCTCGTCATTAATAAGGAAAATAAATCAGCAAGTACCATTTATATTTTGGTACTTAATGATGTGAATGTTTAAAAATCAATTGGAGGGAAATTGAGAAAAGCTGCACAACTGAAACATCTCTGCAAATTGGAATCAGACAAAGTTATTGCAACTGTTATTTAACCAACTGACGTGTACCTAAAAATACACAAAATTACAATATATTTTAATTTACCAGAAGTGATAATCAAGTTATCAGAAAAAAATAAGTATTTTTAGATACTTTCATGTCAGTAAGAAAAGGCCGTCACGCAGGGGCTGCGTAGACTAAGCAGAGTTCCGACGTGCTGTTACACATCAAGCAACGTAAAGCGTTTAAGTATCGAGTTCGGTAATGATAAAACAATTGTGACCACTTCAGCGGTAACAGGCAAATGTATATAGTTTTATATATTTGCAGGTTAACGTTCTAGCGGTTGCAGTTTTTTTTTTAATCGCTACCAAACTTGATATTTAAACGTTTTATGCAAAAATAAAGATCAAGTTCATTAATGGCAGAAATCGGATGGGGGAGAGGAGAATTTCGAAAATTCTTAATATCTCCGTTTTTATTCGTCGGATCAAAAAATTGTATAACACCAATCTTATTGCAAATGTAATATTCTATAAATTATGTTATGTACCTTTTTTCTCTATCTTTAATTTTAACCGAGATATTTGCATTTTTTAGTTTTCGGCCTTCAGTACACGCCCCATAATTGTCAAATTAACAATAAGCTGTTATATTATGAAGCACTTTCATGTTTGAAATATATGTCTTGAAAATCTGCTTAAAGAAAGCAGCCTTTGCGTGGCGGACTTTTTAACGATTATATATTTATTCCTCCTGTAAATAGTTTTCCAGGAAACTATTAATTATTATTAGTTAGAAATTGCTACTCAACCAAAAATAAATAAATACCTATAATGTTATCAAATGTTCCATTCAAAATTTCTAGTATTTCGTAAACGTTTGTGAGATTGAATAGACATTATCAAACCCCGAGGGCTCAAGAATAGCTGACATCAACCCGTTCAGACCATCTGGGGAGGACCAGCTGCAGAAGTCTTCTTTTCGCTCCCATTACTGAACCATTACACCTGGAAAGGATTTGGAAGGGTCAAACAGGGTCAGATGTCTGGGTAACACGTGCAGAATAAACAACTTTATACAAACGAGGTTAGATATTAGGGGAAGGTGTGAAAAAACAACAACAATACAGACAAAAAACCGGATAGAGGCAAAAAAAGGCCAGGCAAAATGTCTATCGGTAGTCAACGAAAAGAGAAACAGGTCAGCCACCTCCACTATTGACAATTCTTTATTAAATGCCGAATACTTTCGGGGCGAACAGCCCCATCTTCAGTACTTTGTGACATAACAAATACATTTAAATAAAACCATGCAACATAAATAAATAATATTAGTCGAGTAACGTGAACAATATTAAAAAAGTTAAAAACAAATATTCATATACATAAAATCCAAAGGTAAAACTTATTATACTCAGAGATAAAATAGTTTCCAATGTTACGAACCTGACAAGAACTAAACTATAATATGTTAAAAATAAATAACTATTAAATTAAGTAAACACAGAATAGAATGCAGAGGAGATCGAGAACATTTACTTACCTATAGCTGACCATAGGTAGTGTATTTTATAAATAATTGCACAAATTTTCCTAATAAAATTATTATATTACAGTGTATATTTTTTAGGAATTCCGCTGATATAATGCAACATCAATGTTTAAAGCGTACTTAATATTAGAAAATTTTAAATTCACTTCATAGGATTTTTTTAAAACTTCTCAGTACCATATCCTATGCTGGCATGTTTGTGGATTGCCTTTTGAGGACTAACCAACTTGACTTTCTACAAAATAGTACGCAGTCTCTGCAACTGAAAAATTGTATTTTAAAATGCACTGAAGACACCGCGAGAGCAGATGGCTGTTGGAGAGGGGAAAAAAAACATATGAATTACGGAAAGAAACAGATAAAATCTCTTTCAATTGGTACAAAGACAAAGTACATTCAGCGTATTATTAAGTAATACATGCATTCTGAGATGTGTTTATTCACAGATGATATGACAGATATCTCAATAGACCTATTGATTCTAAGTAGAACCAAAGGATAGGCTGTCTACTGTATTATTTATGTATGCAAATAAAATTCATACAATATCCATTACGTGATAAATCTTTCTCCTGAGAGACAGGTAAGCAATATATCTGCCCTAATATTGGCTGTAGTCAATATATTACTGGAGTCAGACCGAATTCATCTAACACAAATTCATCTTATTTCTAACTTGAGACGGCTCTCGGCTACCAAATCGAAAATCTGAGAGATGGCTAAACAATATGGGAATATTGTGATTTTGAAGGTTATTATTTCTTATTATTTAAGAGGATTAATAATTCGTTTTCACGTTCGTAATTCGTTTTTCGTTTTACAAATTTTCCACGTTTTTACTAACGCGGAATGTTAATGCTCGAACATGATTGAAAGAAACATTCTATTTCGTTTAAACTTTCTAATGTCTTTTATATAATACTATGTGGGCATATTCCCATTATTCATTAATATTATATTTATTATAATTGCTTTGATATTATATAATAGTTTAATTATATATATATATATATATATAAATAACTTACAGTTAATTATTTCTTTCTTCATTATAATCAGGTCTGACAGTTGCCAAAGTATTTAAATAACTAATTGCAAATACCATATAGTACAGGATATGGTTTTCAACATTAATAAATATTTTATCGTTTTCACTCAGGAGTGATGTTAATAAAAATGATAATTAAAATGCTGAAAATTCGATACTCACACACATACATAAAGAGAGATACACACTATTACTTCTCATTTTGTTAATATTCTATTGCATGTTTATGTGAGTAATATTTTCACTGATAAGCTAAATATGACTATCTTTCAGCCTTAATAAATTAATGAGCTACATATATTTAAAATCACGCCAATAAATATGACGCGAAATAATCGAGTTCAAGATTGAGTTGTAAATAATCGATTTGCAGTCAGCTGACTTAACGTACCTCGGGACCCTCTCAGTACCAACTACCTCCTCTGTGAGGACTGTCGCAACAAATGTAAAAGGGAAAAGAGGGCCTCAGAAACGTATGTAGCAATTTATAATTAGTTTCAATAAATATATAATAGATGTAGGCACCCACTAAGACAATATCTAGCAAAAGAATTATTAAGCGATGAGTTAAATTAATGTTAGTAATTTTTCATACTTTTTTTTTTTTTGAAAAGGGATAGCCCCTGAAGAGTTGGCAAGTAAGGCACGAAACATGTTGGACAGTTTAATTAATGTTTTCACCGAAAAAAAATGTTTTTTATTAGAGATCCTTGCCATAAAATATGTAGAATATATAAATAATATTGGACTCAAAATAAGAAGAATAATGACTTATTTAAGACAGTGGCTAATAGGCAAGCCTATGCTTATTATAGTTATTCAGGTTCCCCAAATATAGATTAAAAATCTATTTGTGGAATATTTTAAATAAAAACATCAGTACGTTTACTGTACAAAAGGCATCCATCCCCAAAGAACAGCTATTAAATCAGAGGACTATTTTATGGTGACTACAGAGCTACAACGTGAGGACTATAAGGAAAAAAGAGGAATACAATAGAATAAACAAAGGTAAAGGTTAGCCGCTCTTGTTACAAGGCAGAGAAGAACAATAAAGGCTGAAGAAAGAAGCACGTCAGGAAAGTGTATGCAAATATAGCCATAAAGGCTCGATGTGATTGCTTTCTTGACCTCGGCTGTAAAATAACTGGTTGTGGTGCCAGCTTTTTTTGCTTTGTTATCACTTTTTGTGGCAATCTTATCTTATTTTATTTTCTAGCAAATTTCAATTGCCAAATAGATAAAAAATATTTATTTGCACACTTCTTTTATCGGAAATCAGTTATTGACTAAGGAGATAACAAAACGTCCATCACGCAATGGCTGCGTAAACTAAACAGATGGTAACACTTAACACCACTGTGAATATTAAGTGAATAAGTACAAAAGGTAATGAGAAATCTTTCATTGATCCTTATCAATTGGTTCCTCTACCATCCAGCATATTCCAGAGAAATCTTTCAGTCAATTTACTAACCTCCCAACGGAAAGCTTCTGAATTGTAAACAAATTGGTCTGTCGACATCTCAGAGGTGCACAGATAGATAGAATAGATATTCTTCGCCGGGAAGAAAAACAATGCTGAAATATAACTGAATATAACATATTAATTTCACTGAAAATTATTTACTAAATCTACGACTGTAATTTATAATGAATCAAAATAATTTTTATCTCACTCACTCAGGTTTTTGTAATCCAAGAACATAAGACGGGGAGGGGGTGATCAACAGAAAATATATTGGCATTTATCACGTATAATAAAGATTTCTAGAAAAGAGTATGTGATATTTCAGCTTCAAATGAAGTGGTTTATTATATAACAGAGTATTGTTTATGTGACATAAGTAATGTGATGGTTTGCTGAATGCGGAAAACTTAAAAATGCAAATATCTCGGTTACTATTCAAGATGAGGATAAATGTATATAACAATATTTATATTACATTTAATTTTCAATAGGATTGGTTTTATACAATTTTTGATCAGATGTATAGTAACGCCGATATTTCGAATTTTCGAAAAGCCCCCCTAAACCACTCCCCTCCCACTTGTCCGATTTCAGCCATTAACGAATTTGATCTTTCTTTTCAAATAAGACGATTAAATATCAAGTTTGTTAACAATCAAACAAAAATTGCGACCACTAGAGCGTTAACAGACAAATATACATATATATAGACATTTGAAGACATTTTCTGAAAATCTCGTCATCCCTCAATGGTTGATTTCCCTTAAGAGAAGTCTTCTAAAAATGACGCCTATTGAAATATATATATACATCTCTTAGGTGCCGATCACAGGCAACCAAAACGCTATTACAGGAATCTGTAACCCAAAAACTGTTTGGGGCTAATGTTACAAAGAATCGCTATGACCCGACAGAAACAGAAATGTAAAAATAAACAGTTATTCAACAAAACAAAGCTCGTAAGCTATAGCTATCATCTGCAACTAACTATCTACCAAAACGTAAATTATTAGAATAAATGCTACGGATGGAAGGAGAGAAGGAATTTTTAGAAAACACCATCCCTCATTTTATCAAGGAATGAATACGGAAACCAAAAGCACTCACAAACATTAAGTATTTCATATCCAATTTAATTACAAGTTGTAATTACGCAAGCTTCTTATTCTGGGGGAAACTAAAAACATAATCGAATTAAAAATGATGTCATCAGCGAGTTATACCAGCAGCTGGGAAATATGATTACTTACCGAGCACCTAAGTGAAGAACATTTTAAAATTTCAATAGTAAAAAATTGTTTTAGGTTTCTCCCCCCGCTATAATAAAAAAGTGATCGAAGTAATTATACATAACTAGTGAATGAATTCTCGTTCCATTATTTCATGGAGTATTTTGTTTTCTTATTTTTTGTAAAGCACACAAATAAATTGAAAAAAAAATGATAGCGGTTATCATAAAATTTTAACAAGTAAGTTGTTGAATAATGATATAAATTTTGATTACTAGGGTTTTAGTCTTCGCATGAGTTCTCTCGCGCAGATAATTGGGTTGCTAATCGTAGTAATTAGGGAGGGGTTGTGGTACTAATAATACGTGAGCTAGCTTACATTTCCGACCTCAATTGACATCTTCACTCTAGATTTTAATTACCGTGGTTTAATTATAGCTAGGTTTATCGTGGAGTGCTTGGTGTTTCAGCGGTCTTGCTCTACTAATTAACCTATGTGAAGGCTTGATGAACAGAATTTATGGAAGTTTGGTCAGATTCGAACGCCTCAAGACGACCATTCAAACGCCACACGAGAAGCCACCGAATTGGCACGGAATCGTACTGGCAAGAGTCATTAAGGAGGTAGAGCTTTGTTAGGTTGTGGGGTAGAGACAGAAAAAGAAAAGACTTGCCTAGGGGAAGTGGATTTGGAAGTAGTCGCCTGGAAGAAGGAGTCGCTGTCAGAGGAGTTGGGGTCCATGACTACTGATAGTTTAGAGACCAAACGAAAGAGGCAATAGCCTAGTTCTCCTACAGACTACAAGTATGGAGTAATTGAGAATGCAGTGGCCAAACGAGAGAGACTCACAGATTCATAAATATAAGATTTTGAAAGGGGCTCATTTTCATCATACACTAAGTAGGATCGATGGATATTTGGATATAATTGTCCAAAATCTAGTCATGAGTCCAGCCTCAATAGCTGATTTCCTAACACTATTTTGAAAGCATACGGCAGTGATTTAGAGTATATTTGGTTGGTATATTTAATGATTTATTCGTCTGCAGGGTGAAAGGTCCATCATCATCTATTGTGATATAGGCATTTTTCAATGACTGCTTAAATGTAAACTACATTTATAGTCAATTATACCTTTAATAATTATTTTCAAAGTCCTCGCAAAAATCAGATCAATTAAATTTTTTGTTTGTTTAGTACAAAACTGTTCGTGGCGATTCATATTTTTTTTCCATGTTAAATTTACTGAAATTTTTAATTACAAGAGTATGCCATATACTGACGCGCATTCTTCCTATCCTCGGGAAAATAACTACGAAAGAATTTTGTTAGCATTTAATTATTGCAAATATTAACCTACAACTTATGGTTTCTGTGATGTATTAGGCCGAAGGAATTTAATCTACTCAAGATTAAATGTAGAAAGAGAATTTCTCAGAGACAAGCCCTACCTCCCTGGAATTCTTCTCCACTTTCTTTTGTGGGTGTCTGAAGATTAAACTGAGCCATTCATGAATGGGATATCTCTTTTAGCTTTGAAGCCTTTACCTTATTCCAGTAGGCCCGTTTAAATAATTTAAAGCCAATTAAGGCCCACTCTTTCTCTATATGTAAATATTTTACTTAATTAAATGCTCCAATCTTTTCTCTCCCCCCGAAGAGCTTTTAAGAGTTTTTACTTATTCTGTTCACTTATTTTAATTTTAATAAATATACTCTCATCTAAAAAACAATTATCCGCCTTAGCCTCAAGCCTTTTGGCTGGAAATGGGGGGGGGATTAGTAAAAGGGAGTGTTTTAATGGATGCAATGAATTCAGTCTATTACTCCCCCCCCCCTCCCGTCATCCTACTTCGTCCGGAGTATTTAGAAGATTCATCTGCAAAAGTGGTGATGATTTCAAAGCTTCATCGCTTCCCTTCCGCCTGCTTAACAGTTATAAATATTAACTAGATTCATCTCCTGTTATTTTTACTTTCATAATTTTACATTTTTTTCTAAGAAAACCAATTACGTGGAATTATTCCTTCCAGTTGTGGAATCCAAAACCAACAAATCTGAACGTTCCAAATTTTCTTTATTAAAGAAATTAAATAACTCCCTCAAACAATATAAAAATAACTCGTATGTCAGAGTTTATTATGTATTAAAAAAAAAGTCTTTCCAAGGTCGCTAAGGAAACGATTGTCTGAATATTTTTTACAGGGGGTGGTCTTCGGTAATTCCTATTTATTTTTGTTTGTAAATTACGATTTATTCAAATGCTCGCTTCCACCCCCCCCCCTCCATAACTGTTCAATACACAAAATGAGTGAAATTAAAAAGAATATTTATCGAGTTTCGTCCTTCCATTTACAAAATATAATACAAAAAAAATATAGGTTTGTATTTAAAATATATATATATATGTGTGTGTGTGTGTGTGTGTGTGTGTGTGAGTGTGTGTGTGTGTAAAAAAAGGAAGTTTGGACGGAGCGAGACTCGAAACATAAATAAATATTTAATTTCACACATATTACTAATCAAATAATTTATCATGAATCAAAATATTTATACTATAACCGTGTGAACCTATCATATTAAGAAATAGAATATATAGGGTCATTTAGTAAAAATAACACTACCTTTTTCAATCCACATTATTAAAAACTCCACATGTTTCGTCATTTTCATTACCTCATTAGGAGAATATCTTAGCTTAGTGAGAATCTGTTTCCTAGATGAAATGTAATCTTAATAACGAAATGAAATATTCATTTCAGTTTTTTGAAGTGAAAACTTCTTTAGGCACGATGTGCACCCCGTAAGTAAGCATTTTCGGGAGAGGAAAAAAATATGAAATCGCAACACCTCCACCGCTACAGCTAGTACTCAACTCATAGCTAAATGAGCTTCTTTTCTTCATAACTCATGAACCGAATTAGCTAGAGTTTTCGTTCGCATACCATTTTAAAGAGGACAAAACCAGCATCATTTCATTTACAGATACTATATATCTACTATTTTTACTTTCATAGATATTTTAATCCGAAGTTTAAATAAATTCGAATATTTAAATAAATTCCGATATTTAAATAAATTCGAATCAAAACTGTTTGTATCCTACTTTAGCTACCATATACCAATTGTATCAGTTTTAGAAATTGGTGATGATGCTGGCAGTGATGATGGTGCAAGAGTTGTTGAAATTATGGATAGAAATTGATTTTTCTGAGTGTACTTAACTTATTTTTGTAAAGCATTTGTAATCATTCTGAAATGTATTTTTTTCTTTTATGTAAAATAACTGAAATAATTATGTATAGTATTTTATATTGATAAATAAAACAATTCGTGGTACATTATTTTTTTTATCATTATTATTTTTGTCATTTCATTTTTTCATGTAAAATAGAACATAACTGTTACTTATTGATAAATAACTAAAAATATTTTTAAAATAAGACTTCGTAAAAAAAATTTCTCAGCAATGCCAAAATTGAGCGATCAAAGCTAAAGGAGTTTTCACTTCTACCGGCAGTCCTCTGACTGCTTTTTATTTTTTTTTATTTATGGCTTAGTTTCAGTTTCTAAAAAATATAGACATTTTCGCTTCGTTATGTTTCCTTCTTTATCGATTATTTTTAACGTTTTTGAATTCGAAACTTTGTTTGAGGTTAAGTGCATGATCCGCCAAAGCTGTTTTATTTTCATTACTATCTATATCTTCGGAATGTCGTTCCAAAGTTTTTGAGCAACAGGATTAAGGGAAAAATATTGGTTATATTTTAAATTATATTTTTCATGTATTTTTAAACGAGTTGTATGTTGACATATTTGAAAAGTAAATTGGAGACATAGTAGCGAAGGTGAACTTTAATTTAATTTTTATATATACTTTATCAATAAAGTATTTAGTACAATAGTGCTGATTAGAGTGGGGGGAGAGAAGATGCCTGCTCTTACTTAAGATCCTAAATACATTACTATGTACATCGTACCATAAGATATATATATAAAACTGGCAACATTTTTAATTAAGAATGTTTACGTTAATTTTATTTATTTATTTTGGAACGTTCGTTACGAGATGATATTGCTCATAAAAAACAAAACAAAGAATATAAACGAAATCAAGAATGAAAACAGGAGACATTAAGAACGCAACCAAATAATAAAACGCAGCTAAATAACAAAATGCACCTAAATAACAAAACGCAGCTAAATAACAAAACGCAACTAAATAACAAAATGCAGCTAAATAACAAAATGCAGCTAAATAACAAAATGCAGCTAAATAACAAAATGCAGCTAAATAACAAAACGCAGCTAAATAACAAAACGCAACTAAACAACAAAACGCAACTGAATAAAAAAACGCAACTAAATAACAAAACTCAACTAAATAACAAAACGCAACTAAATAACAAAACGCAACTAAATAACAATCGCAACCAAATAACAAAATGCAACCAAATAACAAAACGCAACCAATTAACAAAACTCAACCAAAGAGACAAAAATAACAAAAATAAAATAAATAACAATTACGATATATATATATAACTATAAATACTATATAAACAAAAACGAAACATTAATTTTAACAAAAAAAAAATATCTTATAAATAAACTAGATAATTAAAGACAAATGCAGTAACGAAAACTATTATATACTTTCAATGGCTTAAATTAAAACTAAAATAATATAAATAAAAATTAGTATGTTCATAAATAAAATTAACAGATTACATTTTTTAATATCTAAAACATTCACAATCATATGCTCTCCCACTTTCTCTATCACACACACACACACACACACACACACACACACACACACACACACAGTCAACAATTTTAGCTGGAGTTAAACAGATTTAATATAAGAAGAATTAAAATAAATTTTAAAATGTAATACACTAATTTTAGAAATCAATTCATTTATTATGACAACACTAATATTTTTTTTTTTTGTGCTCGTACAAATAAATAAAGAGTTTGTCTCCTTTTTGCTGGTTGAATATTAATCAAATCGGTTATAAACACTGGTAGCTTAGAATTAATTTATCTTTTAATCACTGGTTCAAATTAGATAATGATTGTTAATTACAACTTTTAATTAGACTATGTTTTCCCCTACTTCGTCGTAGAGGAAATAACAATGTTTTAATTATAAGCTCTAGCTCAGTTGATTACTATTCCGAAAAGCAAACAAACTGTTACACATTTTATCCTAATAGTTTTCCCGTCAATTCTCTTTAAGACTTTTAAAAATATAATTTATATTACATATAATATCTCATTGAATAGTAATTACTTTTAGCAGATTTCCCTTACGGAAAATCAGCTATTGAGATCTACCTAACAGACGACGAAAATGAGGTCCGTTAAAAATTATATATATATATATATATATATATATATATATATATATATATATATATATGTGTGTGTGTGTGTGTGTGTGTGTTAACGCTCTAGCGATCGCATTTTTGGCTTGGTCGTTACCAAACTCCATATTTAAACGTTATTTGTAAAAACAAAGATCAAGTTCTTTAATAGAAGAAACCGAACAAGTGGGAGAGGGGGGAGGATTTTCGAAAATTCGAAGTATCTCCGTTACTATACGATGGATTGAAAAGTTGTATACAACGAATCTTATTGAAAATTAAATGTTCTATATATATATTGTTCTATACATATTTCTTGTATCACGAACATTAACCGATATTTGGATTTTATAGTTTTTGGGCTGTCAATAAACCCCCACTCCTACTCATGTCATATTAATAATAAGCTGTTATGTCATGAAGCATTTCACTCCAAGATAAGTTTTCATTGAACTTGTACTTTGTGAGATATATGCAAATACGTTCTGTTTATCCCTCCTCCCTTCTTTTATTTTTGGATAACTAATTTTGAGTGATTGAGATAAAAATTATTTTGATTCTTGGTAAATTATAGCACTAGCTATAGTAAATAGCTTTCAATATAATTAATATGTTATATTCAGTTATATTTCAGTAACTGTTTTTATTTCCGGTCTAGAATATTCCCATCTATCTGTTAAGCGCTCAGAGGTTGGTTGGCCTGTTTTTAGCAGATTTCCCTTAAGGGAAATCAGCTATTGAGGTTGTACTCATGACGGAATTTTCGAAATTTTTCTTCAAATGTCCATCGATCCTACCTAGTAGATGACTTAAATGAGGTCCGTTCAAAACTGTATATATATATATATATATATATATATATATATATATATATCTATATATATATACACACACTTGTCTGTTACCGATCTAGCGGTCGCAATTTTTGTTTAATCATTACCAAACTCGATATTTAGTCGTTTTATATAAAAGGAAAGACCAAGTTCATTAACGGCTGAAATTGGATAAGTGGGAGGGGGGGTTTAGAGGGGAGGATTTTCGATAAATCGAAATATCTCCGTTAGTATACGTCTGACCGAAAAATTGTACAGAATCAATCACAGAATTACATTTAATATAAATATTGTTATATACATTTATTCTCTATCTTGAATATTAACTGAGATATTTGCATTTTTATTAAATCGATGGCTAACGGATGAGAGTGACTTTCCCGCCAAAAGCTCGTTCGGCCGTTTCCTTGATTGCTCGGCTCTCGTGAAATTTCTCTATTGTAAACCTTCACATGGGAAATCTGCTTAGTTTACGCAGCCCCTGCGTGACGGACTTTTTACAATTCAGACGCTTGGGAGATTATTAAAACTAACTTTCACTAAATTCACTTAATATTCACGGTGGTGTGTTTGTTAACAATGTGGTAGATTTATCTATTGTAAATAGGTAGATAGGTGTGGGAAATCTGCTTAGTTTACGCAACCATTGCGTGAAGAACTTCTTTTTTTTTTTTGTACACTTAGGAGTATACTTGTATAGACTTCATGGAACCTTATTTCATTTATCTCTTAGAACACTGACGCCCTTTCCTACACAGGATGTACTCCCAAATGTCATTCTTTTTTGCGGCAATAGTTGTGTCATTGTCACTTTCTAATTGCTTGGGGGATAAGGTGACCTTAATTTGGTGTTATTCACTTATTTTCCACTTTATTGAAACATATTCTTCCGTTGTTGTTTGAATGTTTTGAATACATTGGTGTTATCCTGAGAGCTAACTATATCCGCAGGTTCGGGTGAGTAATTGTATACTGCTCGCATCATCTGGATTCTTGAAGAATTATATTTTGGACAACTGGTGAGAACATGCATCGCTCTATATATATAGACTCCATATATATAGGCATTCTTTCCACGATCAGTTCTGTTTAAATAGTGAGTCCTAAATTACAATTTTAACTTTGTTTTTTACCATATCAATGAGGGGCCAATAATTAGGCTTATCCTATGCAAATTACTATTATAAGATAGTAACTGCATAGACACATGCATACCGTCTACACTTCTAAGTACGAGAAAAAGCTTAGCTTTAGACGGAAGTAGTTTGGGAAATAGTCCCCCTCCAAAAAGCTCCTTTTCGTGTTCAAATTAAGTAATACAAATGCATGCACCATACTACATATGTACCATCACCTCCTATACTATTCATTGACCCTAGAACCGGTCTATTTTATAAAAAAATACTTTGCCTGCGAATAAAGTGTAACTCTTACAAAATCATGGGGTTGAATTAATTTTATTCAAGAATTTTTAATTAATATGATTCTGATTGGGCATCTATATATTCATAAAAATACGAAGTAATTTAGATTTTTTAAAAATAATAATCATTTATGTGACATTTTTTTAGTCATTCATAATCAATGTTGAGCGAGAAATTGTGCACATCATTTAATAATGAAAAATATAAATAATCCAAGTTGGAGGGGTACTCTTCGTAGAAGTCAACAACAATGTTATTTAATAGATATAAAATTAATTGTTTTCAATCTCTGTGGTACAAATTGCATATGATGATTTTAGGTGCACTGGTTAGATTGATGGCTATCTTAGACTGTATCATACATTAATATATGTTTTGATATAGTGGTGGAGTACTTTATTTAGGCATTTCTAAATTATAATTTTAACATTTATTTTTGCGGAAAGATAAATGTAATACTTAATATTTCAAAATATTCCGTCAAAAAGGGGCTGCGTTAACTAAGCAGGTTTCCCACGAGCGCCACGTATTTGAGTATATCTCAAAACTTAAAAGTACAAGGAGAGCAATATTTGGTATTTAGGTCTCAAATAAAGTGCTTCATAACATAATAGAATATTGTTAATATGAGATGAGTAGGAGTGGAGGTTTACTGAAGACTGAAAACTAAAAAATACAAATATCTCAGTAAATAATCAAGATAGTGAAAAACTATACATAACAACATTTATAGAAAATTATATTTGCAATAAGATTGGTTCTATATACAATTTTTCGATCCAACGCATAATAACGGAGATATTTCTAATTTTCGAAATTCTCCCCCTCTAAACCCTCTCTCCCTCTGGTCCGATTTCAGCCATTAATGAACTTGATCTTTATTTTTGTATAAAACGATTATATATGAGGTTTGGTAACAAAAAGACAAAAATTGCGACCGCTGGTAACAGACATATATATACAGTTTAGAACGGACCTCATTTTCGTCATCTCCTGGGTAGGATCGATGGACATTTGAAGAAAAATTTCGAAAATCGCGTCATGAGTACGACCTCAATAGCTGATTTCCCTGAAGGGAAATCTGCTAAAATAATTTTAAAAGGCAATATTGTGTGGGATACAACAACAATGCCCGTAATATATTTACTTGAATTTCTATTATTAGTCCTATAATTATATGTTTGCTACACTAAATGTATGCAATATTTTTAGGCGCACTTGGCTTTGCTTCTCACTATATTATGTATATATATATATTTAGCATTTGTGAACGTAGTGCTAGTTTTTTTCCTTTGTTCAGAAAAGTAGGTCAAATGAAAAAATAATGCTAATTGTATCCACTATTTACAGATCTGATGGGAGAATTTAAATATAAAACTGCGGTGTTCCGATTCTCTAGAGTCCGCCCTGTGAAATAAACTCCTCGCTTGAATAGTCAAACCTAGATTTGAGCAAATTGAGTTTCTAGACACAACGACATTATGGCCTTAAGGGAATAGAACCGCAAATACTTCTCAGAAAACCTAATGTAGTATTCCGATAGAGTCAAATTTAAAGTTGTGATTTTGCATTTAATTACATAATATTATGTAAATTACACATCGTTTTTACTCGTATTATAGCTTAAAATGTAATTATGGTAAGAATAAAAGAAAAAAAAAATATTTCTCCACAGTAGCGGAAGCTCGCTTAAATTTTCTGTCCTCTCCTTTTTTTTTCGCACGAAATATGCTATTGAGGTAGTATGAAAGTGTAAAAAAATTCTTGCTTACCTTCATAAATTTTAGTAGTCAAATCTCAAATTCCAAAATATCTTCCTTAATATTTGCAGTAGGTTTAAACCGATCAAAGAATATAAGCCTGAAAATTTGATTTCCAGTGACATAAGTTGTATTCACTCTTTCGGTATGACTAATATTTAGCGAAATTAACTTCACCCAAAGTACGTTAATTTGATCGTTTTCATGTCATGCGATTCATGATGTTGGAAGTAAAATTCAGTCCCGCCAAAGTGAAATGAAAATCAAAGTTTTTTTCACAATAATTATGTGATTATTTTTATTTTTTTTACAATTTCATAGTTAGGTGTAAAATTGCATACTCAAGATTTAAATTGCTTATCATCCCCGATTGAAACTTGCTTAATAGTTATGTTTATATACCCAAGCAATACAATATTACAAAACACACCAATAATAAAGGGATCCTTAACGCCATGAAAGTCCCTAAAGAAAATTAGAAAAAAAGTCTGTCATAAAAGAGTTATTACAAGTAACGTAAAAATAAATAAATAAATACAACTCAGCGAAGACATCAAATAATTGACTTTATAAAAAAAAATAAAATAAAAAAAAATCCGATGCATATATTCATCAGTACAAATAATACAACTTAAGAATAAATATAATGATCAGAAAACTAGGAAAAAAAGAAAAGACAGTCCTCCGAGAAATACAAGCAGCTAAGTAATTACATAATTATTGCAATAAACGGAACGTAATACAAAAAAAGACACAGAGGAAAAAACCTACCAAGCAATACCATTTGCTGTACACTTATTTATTCTACGATTGTTCATTCTGGAATGAAAATATGTCTCATTTCAAAGAAATTTTAATTTTATACACGAAGGGAATCATTATTGGCTAAAAAGAAAAAGTACTTTCTTTCCGAGATATTGATGACACAGTAAAAAAATCTTCGCTTTCCGTTTTTTGTGGTTAATGCCTTCGAAACACCTCGTACCGCACCAAGGAACTTTGTTTGATGTCGAATTCTGTAAAATAATTACTCCATCTCATGGAAAATTCCTCAGTTGGAGTTTGAAGTTGACAATATGATCAAAATATTATCATGTTACCCATATTATGATTATATTATATTATCATGTTAATATTATCATTATGATTTTTCTAATTTGGTTCTGATACAGTGTACATTCTACAATTTAAAGGAGGTATAAAAGGTTACCTGCAGCACCCTTTACATAAATGCCCTCAGGCCTATGGGTATATTTTTCTGATTAAGCTGTCAAGGACAGAGTTTTTATTTCGTCGTTAAGAAACTCGATATTAAACTGATTCGTGTAAAACAGGGCTGAGCAACCTTTTTAATCAACGGGCCAATTTAAATTTAAAAATATATTGGTGGGCCGCACATAATAAGTGTTACTTTATTAATAATTTAGAAAACTTTATTTATTATAAACATTAGAATAGAAAAATATAAAGGTTTAAATAAGTAAGGATTTCATATACAAATTTTAATACAAAATAATAAAAAAATAACGGAAAAAAGAATTTACTTGAAATTTTAAATCGGTACAAGCTAATCAGTATCAGCCGGAATTGATGAAGTAGCTACACGTATGCAGCTGACTAATCGTGCATCAATCAGTCTTGAGAGACATCATTTGCTTTGCATTTTCGTCAAAAGGTGAAATTTCTCAGGGCTCACATACGATTTATATATCCAATGTCTATATATTATGAGTATTTTTAAGAAGTAGTAACGTTTTCTTTTTCGAAATGTGGAAAGTGAGACACATTATTCTGTAAAAAATGCTGTTTCCACAAATTTAATTTGCGCTAAAAGCCCTGAATTTTATCATGCAAATTGTAAATAAACCGTCCTTTGCCTTGAAGTTCCACATTAAGATCATTGAGATGCTGAGTCAAGTCGATAAGAAACCCAAAATCGCACATACATTCTTTATTACCAAAATGAGGAAAGGCATATCTCTTCATATCCAAGAACAATTGTTCATCGTACCGGTCTTTGCCGGTTGTAGCCCCTTGCATTGGAATCAGTGAACACAATTCTTCGGTAATATTAAATTTGGTGTCAATACCACGTAACAATATAGCCAGTTGTGCTGTATCGCTAATATCGCAACTCTCATCAAGTGCCAAAGAACAGTATTCGAATTTTGCAATGCGTTCACGAAGCGTTGTTGCTATGTTCTCGGACAAGTCTTCAATTCTCCTTGCAATGGTGAATCTTGATAAACTAATGCTTGAAATAATATTTATTTTATCAGGAAATGCTATTTCTGCAACAGCAGTCAGACATTCTTTTATCATCTCTCTATCCTCAAAGGGTTTCATTTTTTTGCCAGTATTTGACTGACAATAAAACTAGCCTTAACTGTTCTATTTAATAAATTAGCTTGATTTTTAAAAATAATCTGTTGTTTTCCCAAGTTTTTCTCCATTTGATTAAACTTATCTATCCGGAGTTGTCCGGTTAAGTTTTTCTATTGTTGTTCATGTTTTGTATCCTAATGCATTCGTATGTTATATTCTTTTAATATCGACACAGTCTCTGAGCATATTAATAATACAGCTTTATCTTTGAGGAAAGTGAAAAAAATAATCAATTTTCCACATTTCTTGGTAATGCCTTTGTTCAACCCCAACCTTCCCTTCTTTCATTTGCTTTTCCGACATGATATTATAGATTAAAAATTTGAAAGTTAAAACAATTTGTAGGGAAAATTAATTTTGAATAAAAAAACTCTAATATTACCTTTTTAATATTGCACTCACGCCTTCCAAAAAGCACAAGAATTTCTCATATTGCTAGTGAACAGTTTAGCAGACTGATTGTGTGGTTGAAGCAAACACAAACGTTCGTATTGACTGTTTGAACAAGTCGCCGACTCGTCACAAAAAATTGTTTCGGTTTAGTATGTACTACCATTAAATTATAATTAATTTTTTTTAAATATATTGATGGGAGAAAGTCGATAAGTCAATAAAATAAATTAAATTTTAGAAATGCTTGGCGGGCCGCATAAATATGTTGAAAGGGCCGCAAGCGGCCGCGTGTTGCTCATCCCTGGTGTAAAACTTATGTTCACGTCCGTTAATAGCCAAAGTCTACCTCAGCATCGAGAAGCAATGAATTAATTACTCTATTAAATATATATCCACATTAATTCTGCTATACATAATAATCTATTGATCCTGCCACTAATGCCGTGAGGCAGAACTTGGCCTTTCATGACGAAGGATTTTCATTTTAGTTCTCCACAATTATTTCAAACAATTTGCTATAACTTGAATATTGACAGTATTTGTATTTTTTTCATTGATTAAAAAGTGACACTGCATGTCTTCTCTCTCTCTCTCTCTCTCTCTCTCTCTCTCTCTCTCTCTCTCTCTCTCTCTCTCTCTCTCTCTCTCTCTCTCTCTCTGCTCCTTACTATGATGTGGACGTACGCCGTAATCACAATGTACTCAAAAAATCTCAGGATTAAGCTGAATTTGTACTGACGTATGAAATAGAAAAACAAATTATATCTTATTGTATTGGTTTTATTAATTTGCATATTGTTATGCAATTTTCCTGATTTTTTAATGACAAAAAGCTACAATGTTGGTGTATTGCAATTAAAGCAGTTTTGAGCAGCTAACTCAGTTTTAAATCCTCTAGTTTATACTAACCAGCTATGGAATGTATTATATATATTATATTCATTTATAGTTATTATAGTTCAGATGAATTTATATTTGTTTGGTATAAGTAGTATAATTATGAGTGCTAAAATGACTCTTAATTCCTAAAAGCTTAATTACAAGAATATCGATCATTACGCATCTTCTTCATTATTGGTTAATTTTTCTTTTTTTAGAAATAGTAACTTTTCTTTTAATTTTGACGTGGCTTTGGAAAAATATAAGTATTGCAGTGGAGAATTTTTTGTATCGTCAACTTAGTTTCTTTTCATCCTATTCATTTAGTCGCAAATTTCTTTTGTATGCCTAAAGAGAATTTATGCAAATAGACGGACCTAATCAAAGAAAGTTTAGGAGGGGTAAAGAAATAATCCTCCCGCCTTACCCAAAATATTATTTTGGGGGAGAGAACTCACCACAGCCAATGCAGATGGCGATATCTTCAGCAAATATAGTTCACCTTATAATTGTGGGGAGAGACTTCTGGAAAGTCGAGATAAGTAAAAATTCATCACCGGGGGAAGGAGTTCCCCTCGAGAACTTAGTTCACCCGACGTGGATAAGCTGCAATGCGAACTGTGCATTCTTCAGAAATATATTTACATATTTCCCCCATTTCACTTCATGAATTTCATAACCCCGCCTCGGAAAATATACTTTCATGAATCACCTTTAAAATCATGTTAATGTCATCAAATAAAAGTGCGATCTCAGGAAGTTGAAGATTTTACATTTCCTTGAGACTTATGAGAATACTTTCGCTCAGTCTGACCTACATCCGCTGAGTAAGGTATAAAACACTTAAAGGAATCGTATATTTTCTCTTCCAAAAATGTAAATGATTGATTTTAATATTTTTTCAATCAGAAATATGGGTTATTTATTTATTTTTATTTATTTATTTAAATGAGTTCCGTAACGCCGGCGATTTACTCATTATTATTCAAGTGTTATCAAAAAAGCGAAAAGCAAAAAAAAAAAAAAGAAAAGGAAAAAGAGTGGATTATGGCATACGGTGATTCTTGGAAAAATTCATTGGTATACCAGTTCCGGTTCTATGGAAATATCGGGGTGATGAAAATAATATAAATGAAAATATAAGTATCGAAAGGAAAAAAAAGAAAGGAAGAAAAAATAAATAAATTAAAAAAAAATAAGGGAAAAGGGAAAACCAAAAAAATGAAATAAAAATAATGTAAAAGGGAAATAAAAAAAAGGAATAAATAAAATTAAAGTTATACACGCTGCTAATGTAGGAAAGAAGTGAAGAGTAGTGTGTAGAAATTGTAGATTATAGTATGCTGTATATATTAATGTATTTTAGATGTTTAATGAATGAGTCTATGTAACTATTGCTATCGGTCAATAGTTCCTGTAAGTCATGTGGAATATCTAAATTGTCTCTTCGTCGACAGTCAGTCAATATGTGATGTATAGTCTATAAGTCGGTGTGTCCTTGTTTGTCATTGAGTATCCGTGGGTCAGCAAGGAATGACCAATGCGTAGGTCTGGTCATTCCTTGCTAGAAATGGAAACATGGGTTAAATGTTATACAAATTTTGACCAAATTTTTATTATTTCTCAAATTCTATAAGAATCCTTTAACATATATTCAATTCAAATAAGAATAAAATTTAACTTTTCAAAATGGATCGTCAAAGGACACACACGCTCACACTCTTTAATTTAGACTATTTAATATTTAACTTATAGGTTTCTATTTATTTATTTATTACGGAGTTATTTGTACTTTTAGATTTTTGGCCGTAGTCCTTCAAAAAAACACGTGCTAGTTTGAATCTATTGTCACAAAATATTTCGTGTTAAGTACAATTTTATTCCAATCTATATTTGCTTTATACTGTTGATAAAAACGAGATTCTGTGAATTTATCTTGTAAACAAAAATTTCTATTGTACATTTGGTATATATTTAGAAATATTTATGTGCGACTTAGAATTACTTGTAAAATGAGAAACTCAGTATAATTTGAGGAAAACATTAGTTTCCTGAGTCAGTCAGGAAACATGAGCAATGTTTGTATAAGACTAGTATCAAGTGACCTAATAGTAATATTTCCTACATACGGTACAAGAATTTGAAATTATGCAAGTTACACAAATATCTGCGGATTTACGCTAATAAATTAGGAAATAAAATCCCGTCACGCAGGAGCTACGTAAACTTAGAAGATTTCCCACGAACAAAATGCAATATTTTCTCTATTTCTACCTAAAAAATAAAATGCCAATGTAAACAGGAATCGAAATACCTGATGAATATAAGATGTTCAGAGACACAGTTACTCAAAGTGAAATTCCAATGAGAAGAACTCGGGATTTACCATGACTATTTGCTAAAAAATGCATATATTTCGTTTAAAGTTTCAGATACATAAGAAATGCAAAGAACACCATTTATAGAAAATTACATTTGCTATAATATTGGTACATATAGAATTTTCCGATCCGATTCATAATAACAGAGATATCACGAATTATTGGGTTTTCCCCCTCTAAAACCCTCCCTTGCCGATTTCAGCCATTGCCAAAAAATATAACCTTTAGCTTTCCGTAAAACGACGGATCATTAAATAACATCTTGTAGATTAGAACGCAAAATCTTAAATAATGACGTTAACCCGTAGATATTTGTTCGTAACTCACACATTAAAAGTTCAATGGAAACAATATTTAGTAATTAAGCTTCGAATGAAGAGGTGCATGGCATATAAGTGGGTGGGGGGGGGTTACTGAAGGCCTATAAACTAAAAACTGCAAAAATCACTGTTAATATTCAATTTAGACGAAAAAATGTCTATAAAAATGTTCTTGTAAGATATTTTAGATATTTTTTTTTTTTCATACGAACGTATAATAACGGAGAAATTTCGAATTTTCGAAATTCCCCGGCTCTACCTTTAGTTTTGCAAAAAACGTAAATATTGAGTTTGGCATCGGTGAAATAAAAAATTAGAGTGCTAACAGACAAATATACATAAATAGTTTTGTACTGAGGTCAATTTCGTCATCTTCTGTGTAAAATCAATGGAGGTCTGATGAAATATTAACGAGGACAACCTCAATAGTTGATTTCCTAAATCTGTTAATATTTAAACATCAACCGAAATTCTCGTGCTTAATAATAATAGTGTTTTTTATGAGCTGACCTTACGTCATCATGGAGAAGGGGAAGCTGTAATATATCCGTGATAAAAGTGGAACAAATGGCCCTTTAGTAGGGAAATATATTCAACAAAACGTCTGATTGGCTTTTATTCAAAGCGAAATGCACGAACGAAACATAAACTAGATTATCCATATAATTTGCTTGCCTTTGATAGAGGGGATGAATAAGGTTATGCGATCCTATATTAAAACCTCCATCCTGTCTATTCTTCTCTTGGATGGGGGCCCACGGATTTATTTTTCATATACTTGGGTTCCGGTATTGAGAACGTCTCTCGGTGAAGGCTTTTCGGGGTTTTATAGGGTCGTTTGGAATGTCCTTAGAAAGCCGTATATCTTCCTTGAATCAATATGAAATAAATTCGGTTAATCGAGAGCTTCCCCCCTCCCCCTTTTAAACCCTCCGCCGAGAACCTTCATAATGGCCAATAGGGATGAATTTTTAAATAAGGAGTCAACACGGTTTTAAATCTTCAGCTGTGGGCGAAAATAACCCGATGAATATTTAAGCTTCCAACTCTGCCAGATGTCCTTTTTGTCAATAATAAATCTGGAACTTTTCCTACTCGCATTACGTTTTTATAAGCATTACTGATTGGACTATGACTGAATTAATTATTAACTATTTTATTTCTGTTCTAAATTATTTGTCGGGTCTCACGATAGCGACGATAGTTAAATCGTTAGCCAGAAATTCACAAGGTGAACACAGAGCGGCGAGTCGGATTACTTCTTGGGCAATTGGAATTCATTTAATAAAATCCTTAGTCCCACCCTGGCTAGAAAAGGGTGGTTTTCTGTAGATAACCCACCCCAATCAGCCATAGTAGCTAAAAGTGGTCGTTAATAAATAATAATAGTAGTACATTATTTTTCATATTTGCAGTTTTTCAAAATACCATAACTGGTATAACAATGTCATTTTCGATCATCTGCAATGTAGCTTGATGCATTATCTGCATTTGATTGTGACAGCTGATAGAGTAAATTCTTTATTGCAATAAAATTAATTTTTCTTTCTGCTGGTGGTGAGTATGATGAATCGGGTGTCCTGACAAATGGAATTAATTCAATATTACGACAGTGTTGATCAGCAAACTCGTATGCCAAGAATAATTACTTTTACAGAATGCATAAAAACTGATTAAATCATTCAGTAAATGAAAATATTGATATATTACTTCAAATTATTTAAAAGCACATGTGAATAATATAAAATAATTTTGTATATAGAATTGAAACAGAACCTCTAGAACAGTTCAATTAATATAAGTACAGTAACATCAGGATTTTTTATTTTTTTGACATAAGGAGTTGCTGATGAACACTGTCGATTTGTTTTTTGACCCATGCACTCAGCATTTTAAGAATTTTATGATCCAACTCCAAAAGAGTTAACTATTTTCAGGATATTACGTCTAAAACTTGACGAGAATTGTCCTATTTTTGTAGAAACTAATTTCGAAATAATGTTCAGCCTTCCATTTCCACCTAGCATCATTACTTTCTGTTTATTTTTCATGTATTTATCTTAAACAATTTAGCGTTTTGAGGATGTATTGAATGAGAGAAGTAATCTTAAAACTTGATAAATATTTATGTATTAACGTACACTTTATGCTTCTACTTCAATTCATGGCTAATTGGAACGGGTTATCTACAGGTTACCACCCTTTTCTAGCCAGAGTGGGACCAAGGATTTTTTTAATGGGTTCTTCACTAAAAAAATTACTATTTGCCCGGCGGGATTCGAACTTGATAACGCTATTTTAGTACGATATATAAGACTTTAATAATAGCATTAACTGTAGAGGCTTCATAAGAATTCAATTATTGTTTTATAAATATCCTTGTGTGAATCGCTTAAATTGTGACACACCTAAATAAATAAATAAATATCTGAGGTATCATTAGTTAAATTGAAAACTAAAATATGTGTTTATTACAATGAGTGTTTTGAATATTTTCTATTAGTAATAGACAGTTAAATTTTCTTATGGTCACATTTCGTCTTCAGAGTTATTATATAACATGAAAATTTCTGTAGCAAATGAACTCATTGCAATTTTACATATCGATATTTATTTCAACCCATTAATGAAGGCTAGCCCTCTAATTGCAACAACCTGTCAAATTTTATGAGCATTGAAATGAAATTTGATTTTTAACATGTGAATAAAAGGAAGGGTTTTTTTATTGATTAAATTAGTCATAATCTTAATATATAATAGCATTTTTATTTCATCTAGTGTATGCACTGTTTGGACATAATGAAGCGTAAGTCTGCTAATAACCGTAATTGTAGATGCAGTGCGCTAACAAGCCGGCAGCATATATGGAACTATTCATCAAATATTGACTTTATTCAAGGAGCTCTCAGCAGTCGGCAGAAGGTAATGCAGGCCGCCACATCCAATAGCAATGCACAAACACTAGTGTGTGCCAATATGTCTGTCATAACCCATGGCTGTCGGAATTATTAGGTAATATGCTCGCCAATAAGGAATAGTCCCCGCTGTTTATACTAACATCTACATAGAATAAAATATACACTGTCATAGGACACATGTATGCACAGAGAATGTATTGTTCAATGAACCGTGATAGGGAACGGTATCGGTCAGAATTAATTAAAAATATGATGTGTTTAGTATCTTAATGTGATTTTTAAAGAAGGTGAGTAATTTCGTCGGCAGGGAAACTAAGAATGAGATTGTCTTGATATCGTTATAAAAATAAAATAAATGTGAATTTGTTTTTCTAAAACTATTCCTTTCAATAATTCTTTCATTATGGTCCAACTAATTGCTACTGAAAGCGCGATTGAATACCATAGGTGTGTGGAAATATCATACCTTTATATTGTTACGTTTTATTACCAAAACCAGTAATAAACGTTTTTAATAAGAGTTCTTTTGGATTGCAAAATTAAATACTCGCAAGTTTCACAGTTTTTATCACTGCACAATTTATTTCACAACGCACAATACACTTGGTAATTATTCGTAATTACTACTCACAGTATACACTGATAGCGTCACTGTTCTTCAGATTACACAGTCCAATAATTTACTCACGGTCACTGAAATTCAAAGAAAGAAGGCACTGCACTGTCTTTACTTCGCGGCACTGCACTGTCCTTTACTTCGCGGCACTAAACTGTTACTTACAGTCACGGCACAACACTGTTCTTCCTATAAAAACACTGTACCGTACTGCACTAAGTCGCACTGTAGCACTGATGTGAACATCAAGACAGGTGAGAATAAAACTGACTGCTCGCGGCTAGCCAAATCTTTATATAGGTCGTCGGCATACATCAAAGGGGAATTGTCTGGAACCTTTGACGCGGGTCTAGTAGGACCTCGATCCTCTGTCGGCTTCTTTGATCAAGGTCGCACTTCCTAAATACGTGGCTCTCACTTTGAAGGATTATTCATGTATTTAATTTTCGCAACAATATTTTAAGTAACCGTTTTTACAACTCAAGCCTAAACCTTCAATGAATAAATTTATAATGATTTTTTTTTAATAAGCATTATTTTAAAAATTACTTTCCTTTATAGAAACATGAGACAGAAGAAGAGAGGAGGCTATGGAAAATAAGCAATACTAATTGAATTCATCATTAAAATTATACTTATATTTTATAAACAAAACTAATAACAAATACATTAACGTTCTACTTGACGAAATTTGGAGAACGATATCAAATGAATTTACCAGAGGTGAACATTTTTCATATCGTTTAATTTAACTTAAAATTTAATGTGACATATGGTGTTTGGTCAATTGATGGCCAATTTATTATCCGAATAGTGTTTAGTCCTCATTCATGCAAATAATCTTTATTTATTTTTGATATATTACCTTTCTAGCTTTATACAAACAATTTACACAGCACTTCATCAAAATCCTCCTTCACGGGGCTCGGGTTGGCCGTGCGAGTTAGGGCGTTGGTCCTAATCTCCCATGGCAGACCTAGAGTGGCGGGTTCGAATCCCGCTCTGGGCAGTAGAAATTTATTTAATGACGGCCTCATTAAATAAACTCCTTAGGCCCACCCTGGCTAGAAAAGGATGGCAACCTGTATATAACCCATCCCGATTAGCCTAATAGCATAAAGTGGGCGTAAAATAAAAAAATATATAAAATCCTCCTTCCAACTCGTTTTTTTAATGTTTTGAAGTATACTGAATACTTTCTTTAAGGCACCATTTTATGTCACATTTTTGTTATGTGTCAAAAAATTAGGCGTTTTTCAACATTTACGAGCTGTTTTTATTTCTGAAGCTATTACGATGTATTAAAACGTGAATAAATTGAGAAAGCTCAACTGTAAGACTTCAAGAATTTGTTAGGCATACAGTCAGATGTACAATGCAGGTACACAGTTTCTTTCTACCTATATCTTATCTTGAAGGTTCTAAGACAATGCTTACAACGCTCCAAGGTGGTTATTCTAAGTTTTTCGGCTTTTTATTTGGTTGGGACAACAGAAAAAAACAGTGAGAAGCAATGCATAGTGAGAAAATGACCAGAACGCGTAGACACAATTGGTCAAAAAAATATGGTCAATCCTCCCTTGGTTGAAAAAAAAAAAAAACGAATTTTCACTCCCACTTCTCCATATCGAATTAGGACTTAGAATTTGAAATCAAGGAAGGAGAATATTTTTTGTGCTTGAATTAGAAGTTTTCGTAATTAAGTAAAGGAAAGATGAAAGAGGGGATTTTTGTGAGGCCACAAATCCCTGCTCTATTTAAGAACCTGGAATTCAAAGGAAAATTAAATGAAACTTAAAAAATAGCTCTGCGTTTGAAAACGTGTTTCGACCATTTTTGGGAAACAAAAGGGATACGAATAAGAAAGACATTTTCAATAATCAGATTTTATTTTATAAGGCCATGGGTTGTAACTTGTCATTAAAACTTTATTTTTTGCACTTTCATTTGAATTTCTTCCAAACTTCGGAGGAGTTTCCGATTTTGGACTTCAGATTCGAACTCAAGACAGTAGAAACAATAAAAATTCATTTACAAGGGGTGACCATTTTTATTTTTTATTTTGCACAACAGTGTTATTAATAAACCAGCACCTTTTCAGACTAATATACCTCCTTGTTACTCGAGAAGTCATTTCAGGCCCAATTTTGGGTTTTAGTACTTTAGGGACTGAATGATTGCCCACTTACTATGTCAAAATATCTTTGGTTTACGGCGAATGGTATTGAATGTTAAGCCTTTCTCTAGCGATTCTTAACTTGTAATTACTTGTGCGCAATATTTTCTTCAGCAATTGGGGTTGTACTCGATTTTCGAAACAGTTCCCTCAAATATCCATCGACCTACTTTAGACTTGACGAAAATGGAGTCTGTTAAATATAACATATTTACTTTTAACAAAAATTTTCGTTTGATTTTACGTCTGAAGGGAGGGGGTGGATTAAGAAGGGATGCAAATTCAAAATATCTCCGTTACTGCGGACCTTTAGTATGTGAGATACATTTGAATACGTTTTGTTATGACTTAATTAATTAAGATTTTCCGTTCTTAACTTGGAAAAGTTTATTTGACAATACTTGATATTTAAGCGTTTCAATCAAATTTGGTAATTGGACTGGACCTAGGAGAGGGAGGGTTACAGGAAGGTAAAATTTGAAAATTACAAATATTTCCAAAACATCTCCGAACCAATCTGGTGGATGACAATTATTGTTCTATGTATTATCTAATAACTCAAATATTAAGCGGGTTATTCGTAGTTTCTTTTTCTTGTTTTCAGTTTTTAGTAAACTGTTGGACTAAACTCATAGAATTTTTATTTAGAAATAAAGAATATATGGTGAGATTAAATCATTATACTAGCACTTAAAAATTTTGCTTAGTTTATGCAGCATTTGAGTAATTGACTTTTTGAACTGTCATGGGCGCTGTTGAACTTCAAATAGGAGTTCAGAAACATTTCTCAAAATTTCGACAGTAGGTCTTGCTTGGGCCGGCCAATTAACTAAAATAACTAATGGTAGTCAGGTTTGAATTTGGGCCTACTAGGAACCGCCAAAGAAAACACTCTCCCAGGCTCATTCATAAAACAACATCTGCTGAATATATATCTTGGGTCCGGAGTGGGGGTAAATTCTCAACAAGTTGGAAGCTGGTCGTCTGTTGAGTGGAACACATATGGGGATAACGGGTGTGTTAAATCTGAAATATACCGTGGGTGTGCTAGAGGGTGGCTTGTACAGTCTAGCCGCAAACCGCCCTCCGCTCTCTACAAATTCCCAACCTGAGCTAATATGGCTCGATATTCCAATTCTCTCTTGAACAGGGCCCCATTATTTTCATTATTAGATTCAATAAAGGAGGTTTTAGCCGTGCGGTTTAGCGTTTGAGCAGGTTTCCCGAAAGGGAAAGCGCGACGTGGCTTTTGGAAAATGTTTTCGTAAACCCCAAGCTGGTGCAAAACAAAAATGAGGTCCGTTCGACTTAGTATATCCTATTCAATGACCCTTCTGATTACTATATTCGATGAGTGGAAGTGGTGTCTACCGAAGACTGTGTTAGTTAAATTTTATATAAATGATAATAAATACCCTAGTGGAAAACTAAAATGTTAAAAGACTGATAGGAAATACGTAAAACTAGAAAAACAAGTACAAGAGAATAAATTCATTGTTGTATAAATGTGGCATATTGAAAAATAATGATAAGTAATAAATAGTGGGGGAATGTGTTCTCTTTAAAATTGAAATTGTCATACAAATCGACACCAGCCCCATCTGTTGCGATCTAAGCCATCCAAGGATGCCCCTGGAGTGTGCTGGCCTCTATAGAGCATTTAATCAAACACAACCTGAGAGGATATTCTGGAGTCCAAAGGGCACATGGAAGGACAGGCTGCGGAGAGAAGAGTTTCATCTTTGGTGGTGTACAGAATACTTGCACCTTTCTCATCCCTTTTACATGTTTGTCACCATGAGTAAGTAGGCGAAAGTACACCAGGTGGGAGACCAGGATGAAGTGAGCAAGAGGAAGCGAAGAGTCCCAGAACATCATTTTTATCTGCATCTCATAAAAGTAACCCTATATTTCAGTTTCTAACTCACTAACAACAAATGACCTGCCATAGACCGTTCCCTCTAAATCCTGTAAAATTACAGAATATACCATTACCATATCAAATAATCAACTTGTGTATTACAAAGGTCTTTCGGAATTCAACTTCTATTACATAACATGTTCATGAACCAGCACCTTATAAAATTGCAATGCCGTTAGCGGGTAATGCCGAAGGGCTTCTAAAAAATTAGGCTCTGGTGAGCCAGAGACAACAAAATGAATGGACTAGGATAACACATTTAAACGAAAGGAAAATATAATAAAATTGTCTTACCTCTACACCAATTGCGCCGAATAGTTTAGAGGCACGAAAGAAGGTATGGGAAAAGATTAAAATAGTAATTTGGAATCTCAACACTTTCCTACAGGATAGTACCATCCCTTATCGTCAGATGGACGGATTCCCACAAATCAGAAGAAGAAGTCTGCCAAACAACTTCCAATGGAACGAACACTGGACAAAATCTTCTATTTCAACAGCTTACAGAGGAATGGCTTAAGTCGGCGGGTAGAGGACAGTTGGCGGATTACTATATCACAAAACCGGGGCCAAAATCGAATTGTAGACCTTCTAAATTCGTTTAAATTCAAATTGCAATACACACAAGGAATCCATTTGATTGCTTCTAACACAAATATTACCCTTCCTGGATACAAATAAAGAATATTTTAATTAGTAAAAACAACAACTACAACAAAAAATATATTGAACAATAAATGTTATTAATCAATTGTTTAACAACATTGGACGGAGATTTTTTAGTTTCCGGATTGCCCCGCTTCTACTTCCTTCACCCTCTATTCCAAGACTGATTTCAGTGATTAATGAATATGATCTTTAGCGTTGAATCAAACGGTTAAATATCGTCTATGGTATATATCAACTAAATATTTCTGAGCTTAGAAAAAAAAAATCTTTCGATTTTTTTGAAAAAAAATATATGACGACATCACAAAACGTGTTTGCGAGCATCTCATCTAGTAAATATCTGTTGAAAACAATATTTAGTATTTAAGGTTGGGATAGTATGTTTCATGTTATATTCGCTTATTGTTAGTGGGTGTTTGGGGATCGAAGAGGCTTCCCATTAAAGCATATATAGGGAGATGCCCCTTCGCCCCTTTTTGTGAATTTGAGAGTGGACTGTATGGTGGAAGGGTATGGTGTTGCAAATTATAAGGCATGGATGGGAACAATAGATATAATTACATGGACCATGTTTGTGGCCGATAATAAGAACAAATGATAAGTAAATTGTTGAGCTTTTGATATCTAATGATGTTCCATTGGTGAGCTGCTGTGAGTTGATTGGAACTTGTGGTGGAGCTGGTTGCTTCGATGATGCCCATTATTGGGTTAATCCCCGTTGGCTTCGATGTGCGACGAATGTTGAAATGAATGTGAGTACTCACTTTATTTTATTGTCCTTTTCTTCCCCTCCTTGTTTCTTCCCTGCTTCATCCCTCCTTTTACGACTACTCTTGCATGGTTAGGGGTTTTTTCGCCTCGATGATAATATAGCACCTTTCTGCCACACTAGGCTCCCATCTTGTCTTGATTGCTTCAGTACAAATACCTATCCTTGAATGTTGGATGCCTCATTCTTGAAGTGAAACAGCGGTTTTTATATTCCTTCTAAACCTGATTATTATGATCCACTAATAATTCAAACAGGGTTTTATGACAAAACTACACAATGTGATTAGTTCTAACTCCTTATTTAAACATAATGAACATCGTACTACACTTTTATAAGCATTTGAAGAAAATTAGTCTATTCGTAACATAAATAGGTTAGTGACCGCAAAACCCATCTTACAAATTGTATGATGAGATCAGAAGAAAAAGTTTTCCGTGTTAAAAGAAAATATTCTTTCTCATAATGCCGCATTAAAGGACGGATTTGTGAAATGCTAAAAGACTTTGGAAGGTAATTGTCCTTTTTAACTCTAGTTCAATTTGTTCTCAGTGCTTCTGAACATTAAATTCCAACATGAAACAGAAATTTAAACTTAAAATGGAGATGAACAAAAAGAAAGCCGAGGTAAACTTTGTACACCTATATTGAATTATGCTAATAGAGCATAAGGAGTTGAAAACAGGGCTCTGGGTGGAGCGAATGTTATCACAACTTGAATTCTATACCATGGGGTTGTTTTCTTATCAAGCCAATTCATTGAGATAAAGAAGATTCTTAAAGTTAATGAATTTAAATGAGTTTCAAATTGCAAAGTACGAATGGTATTAGATTTTCTGAATAATACATGCAAGACTATGGTTGCAAGGGTTGGGGGGGGGGGCGTTACAGTTCCTTATGTAGATTCGGCTCATTAGCATTCAAATTAGCCAAGTTATCAGGAATTAATTCAATTAACTACTGAGTGGGTAACGTTTTATTATCAGGTAAGATATTATCCTCTAGGAAAGTCTTCCTATGCCGTCACGAAGATGTAAAAAAAAAAAATGTTTACAATAATAAGAAAAAAATCTCGCTTTTGAATTTCACAGTTAGTTTATATAAACAATTAAGGGGGTTGACCAAAATTAATAATAACTGGCATTTAATAAAATCCATAATCATATTAATACAAAAAGACCATTTTCCGCTAAAATATGTATTCATATAATTTTGATAAGTTCCAGGAACCCTTCAATTGGTTTATTACATTTTTTTGTTTCACTTCGCATGTGCTTCTTGACAACAAAAACTCTAATTATGTATTTATCCATTGTTATTATACATGAAAATCACAACAATGAAACATTTCCAATTGGAAAGTTTCAAATGATTAAAAAAAAATAAATAAATCTCTTTACTTTCTTCTGATCGAAGTAAAGGACATATTGTATTTCATTTGCGAAAATTTTAGGAATTATACGTTTGAACTATATCTGAATCCATCTTGAACTTATCATGAATTACTCAAAACGTCCTTTTCGTAAACTCATAAAAAACGGCTTTCCCAATTATTGGAATAGCACTCTACTGATCTCATCTCACTATATATTCTCTATACCCAAAAAAAAAAAAAAAAAAAAAAAAAAACTAATCCGATGACTAGAAGGAGATAAAATCATAATAGATGGACATCACAACAACTACATGCATGCAGTTCACTTAATAATGGTCCGTTGAAAACAATATTTGGTATTTATTCTAGCAATGAGGCCTTTCAAGATATATTAGCTCATTTTTAAAGTGTGTGTAAAAACAAAGAAATGCCGATATCTCTGTTAATATTGAAGATAGAGACAATATGTGCATAAGAGCATCTCTAGGAAATTATGTTTGCAAAATGATTACTTCTATACAACTGTTGCTTCGATACCGGGTATAACAACGGAGATATTTTGAATTTTCGAATTTCCCCTTCTAATGCCCTCCCCCCTACAAAATATCCTATGTTAGTCGTTGACGAACACTTTATATGTATATTGCACATTGTTATTAGAGTGTAACAGATAGTGTTTGTATTAATTCTACTTACACTCTAATAACAATGTGCAATATATATGTAAAGTAGTACCTGTACTTTTAGCAGATTTCCCTTAAGGGAAATCAGCTATTGAGGTTGTACTCATGACGGAATTTTCGACATTTTTCTTCAAATGTCCATCGATCCTACCTAGTAGATGACGAAAATGAGGTCCGTTCAAAACTGTATATATATATGTATATATATATATATATATATATATATATATATATATATATATATTTGTCTGTTACCGCTCTAGCGGTCGCAATTTTTGTTTTATCGTTACCAAACTTCATATTTAAGCGTTTTATGTAAAAAGAAAGATCAAGTTCGTTAATGGCTGAAATCGGACCAGTGGGAGGGGGGGGGGGTTTAGAGGGGAGGATTTTTGAAAATTCAAAATATCTCCGTTATTATGCGTCGGATCGAAAAATTGAATAGAATCAATCTTATTGTAAATTAAATGTACTATAAATATTGTTCTATACATTTATTCTGTATCTTGAATATTAACCGAGATATTTGCATTTGTATTGTGTGTGTGGTCGACGGAACCCGCCATGTTCCGGACTCTCCGCCGAGAGCTCTGGTGGCCGTTTCCAGAACTATTCGTCCCTCGTGAATAGGTTTAAAGATCCCTTCCTACTACAGCTGTTATTAGGCGGATTTCTCTATTGTAAAGCTTCACGTGGGAAATCTGCTTAGTTTACGCAGCCCCTGCGTGACTGACTTTTTTCTAATTCTATCACTCCCATTTGATGTCTATTATCATATAATAGACATCAAATGAAAATATAAATTTGGCTAAAAAAGCAATACAAAAAAATTAGGTGGAATCATTCTAATCTATATGAATAAAAAAAAAATTAACTCGTTAATGATAAAAACAACGATACATTTTCATTTCAGAATAAGAGGATATGATTTCTGCAAAATAGAATTGAAGTTTACTGTTTCATGAGGGGCAATATTTGTGGGTGACATATTTATTTGGCCCTAGAGAATAAAGGAACCGTGGACAATTTATCTCGTAACAACACAATCTCTCGTTTAATTGTTAAAACAAATTACTTTCAAAAGTTTAAATTGTCCACGGAATTTGAATACTCCCAATGTTATTTTACTTCATTCTTTATATAAATATTATTCAAATAAATAAAATCAGTTTTTTGTTGTATTTTGGTTAATGGGCATTAGAAATTTTTGATTCGTAAATAAAAAATGAAAGCTTCTATATCATGAACCAGTTTATTCAAAGGTCAAGTTCTGAATATCGTTTTCATTTATGTTTTCCTGCAAGAAGAATGTGCATATATTTTCGGCATGATGCCATCATATATGATTTTACGTTTTTTTATGGAAAACTAATTATTATTATAATAGCTAAGAGCTAAAATTTGTCTTGGGGATCAGTGGGGGAATAATTGAAAATTCGAAATGTATTGGTTACTATGAGTGAGTGTAATAAATTTTATATAACGTATGTTGTTGCAATTTTAATTTTCTATAACTATTGTCAAATTCCTGTTTTCTCTGGGGCGAATGGTAGCAAAGTTTGTGTTTTTTTTTGGGAGGGGGGGTTTCAGAATTTTGTAGTCTGCAATTTCTAATCATCCGAATTTTATTTTATGTTCGTCAGTCACTTAACTAACATTTTAATTTCTGAATGCTTCTTACTACTGGATTAGTAGAGGTGAAATGATATCATCAATGCATGATATTCTAATAAGAGGAAAATCTGCTTAGCTTACGCAGCATCTCGGTGCCGGACTTTTCCTATATACTGGACACCAATGTTTGGATTCGATGAAGATCTGTGAGAGTTATTGAGTGAGTTGGTAACAACACAGCAATTCATGTTAACACATATCCCCGCCATATCTGCCTCCTGATTAACTCACCAATGCAGTGCATAAAAGGTTCTTAGTTAGTCGGTGACCCTTTCAACATGAATTTTCATTCCTTTAAAAGCGAAAGAGGAGGTCAAGTCCAAGACATTCTTCGCTAGTTAACGATAAAGACTAAAAGGGAGGGACTAAAGAGAAGGGCTCCTAGTAAAGTGGCAAGAGGCTTAAAGTGTTCCAGTCATTGTAAGTGGTTCTGTAAGCAGTTCTACACGGGACAAGTGGGAGGCGAGAGGTAAAGAGCTTGCTGGCACTTGAGAGCCGGGGAGGTCGCCAAGGGGAGCTCTGTTTTGTTTTCAGCCCCGGCTTTTTGTAGTAAGAAGAGAGAGAGAGAGAAAGAGAGCGAAAGAGAGAGAAGGGAGGAGAGAGAGAGGGAACTACGGACCTGAAGGAGGGAGAGGGAGGAAGTATTTCTGAAAGGACTGCCTTAGGGCAGAGAGTTGGACTGGGGTGGGACTTCAATTTCTAAAACAGAACGTTCCTTAGAGGAGAGAGAGAGAGAGAGAAAGATATAGAGGGGACGAGTGGGAGAGAGATGGAAATGGAGAGGGGGAGGAAAAGAGAGAGAGTGAGTAAGGACGAGCGAGCATTTTACTCATCAGAATTGTGAGAGAAGGGAAAGGGGTCCTGGCGGCTCTTTTGGACGAAGACCCAATTACGAGAGGCTGCGACTTCTGGCCACCGAGAGATAAGTGAAAACCCAACTTGCAGAGATTTCACCCTCCGCTGCTCCACTTGATCCAAAGAGAGGAATCGTTCAGAGGATTTATCAATAAAACCAATTCATTAAGGAATTTGATCTGAGGTGAGGCGTAAATAAAATATTTCTACTCCCGAGAGTATTCCATGACATTTAGTTCTTATTGGCAGAGCTCTTTAAAAGGTTTTCAACTTGTTTTGCCTCTCCCGTCTCCTTTATTAGACGAGATCACTTCTGCTCTTATAAGCAATCAACCATTAATGCTTTACTTTACTCTACGAAAACTTGGTTCACCAGTCTTCATATTGTTTTACGAGCCAAACACATACACACACATTACAAATAAAATCTCAAAAAGAAATGTGAAGAGTACGGTGATACGTACTGAAAAAACTAAATGTTGGCCAGAGCAATGGCGAGCATACCAGACAAATTTTAAAACATAAAATTCTTCAATGCGAAAATCTAGGACTATTTAAACCATATGTGGGCAACCACCGGCCCGCGGTAAGGTTTGATCCGGCCCGCGAAACAGTTTGAAAAACCCAATCAAATAAAAATATTACACTCCTTACTACAAAGGAGGAAGATGAGGAGAGATTTGTGCGCTTGGCAGTACTGATAAATGAGAAAACAGTTCTTTTCATTGATGAAAGTTAATAAATCAAAACATCGTACAATGCTGACTGACGATAATTTGGCAAATTCTTTTCGTCTTAGTATCAGTGGAATTAATCCAAACATCGATGGATTAGTTTCCTTAATTCAAGCAAGTGTCTCATTGATTTCGGCGTCGCTGTTTAACTTTCGTTGTTTGTAATAATTCCAAATTTTACGAATTAATTTTAATGTTGTACACCTGTTTGTTTTTTTTCATTTAATTTTGTTAATTTAATAAATTGCTTGATAATTACCGTATAATTTAATTTTCGTATAATTTTATGTCTTATATCTATCATTAAAAATTACGAATACTACTTTAAAATTTTAAAAGTGGCTCGCAAACGCATTTGCACACTAAAGTTTGGCCTGCAACATTTCAAAGGTTGCCCATCCCTGATTTAAACTGTATAAATACAATAACTCACTGGTCATAGAAAAATCTATACACACAGATTTAAAAATTATGAACACAAGCACATCCCTGTTACAAAATAGACAGTTGAATATTTGCTGTATAATTGATCACTATCAACACCACTTCGAATAAATTTACAACAAGAAGTTATAAACAAAGGCGGAGAAAGGCCGACAGGCCAAAACAATCAAAAAATACACCTAATTACTCAAAACGCATACTACAGATAATAGACATAACAAGTAAATTAATGAGATAATTGAATAAGTAGTCTTATGCTTTTGAAATCTAATAATACAGGTGGTTATTAATTATCTTTGTCAGTAAATAATTGTATTTATTTTCCTATTAATTACAACTGTTAATTACATTCGTTTCATTATTGTGTTTGTTACAATCTAAATTTAATTATTTAATTTTATAGTTTTCACAAAACTTTGTAGTTAAATGTATGTAATATACGTATTGGCACATACGTAAAATATAACTCCTATGTGCATCAAGTGCATCACAAAGGAAAAATTGTGGAAAAAGTATTCATTTTATAAAAATTATTATTTATTTACTGAATCACTAAATCATCTTTTTTTCCTTATTAAATATTTACTTTAGTACTTTTTAGTTTTTAAATACGTCCTTTATTACATTTGATGATTTTGGATTGAGTTTCTAAGTGTTTTAGTGCTACATATCTTCCACAGAGTACGGATTGACGTACAATCTTATACGATTGACGTCACAAATGAGTTTCATTTAAATGAATATACTTCTTGTTATTTAAGGCGTCAGCACATCTACCTGTCAATCAACCTGAGTGTACGTGAAAATAGGTCAAGGTTAGATTCCTACCAAGAGCGAATTTTGGTTGAACAACTCAAAACCAGAGTGCTCTACTGAAGTATGTGGTTGAGCCTAAGCGGAAGAGACAAATTCGTTAATGGCTGAAACAAGACAAGGGAGAGTGTTGGTAAAAAATACCTCCCTTATTATATGCCGCTTCAAAACATGATATAATCAATAATTTTGTGATTTATTATGAATGTGACTCATATATTGGTTATCTCAATTAGCCATATTTGCAAAAAGTGTTCGTTAATAAATAATATTGTTACGTTTTTATTACCAAATCCAGTAATAAACGTTTTTAATAAGAGTTCTTTTGGATTGCAAAATTAAATACTCGCAAGTTTCTCAGTTTTTATCACTGCACAATTTATTTCACAATGCACAATACAATTGGTAATTATTCTTCATTACTACTCACTGTATAACACTGATAGCGTCACTGTTCTTCAATGAGTCACAGTCCAATAATTCACTCACGGTCACTGAAATTCACAGAAAGACGGCACTGCACTGTCCTTTACTTCGCGGCACTGCACTGTCCTTTCCTTCGCGGCACTGCACTGTCTTAAACACGGCACTAAACTGTTACTTACAGTCACGGCACAACACTGTTCTTCCTATAAAAACACTTTACCGCACTGCACTAAGTCGCACTGTAGCACTGATGTGAACATCAAGACAGGTGAGAATAAAACTGACTGCTAGTGGCTGGCCCGAGCTTCTTTATATAGGTCGTCGGCATACATCAAAGGGGAATTGTCTGGTTCATTCGACGCTGGGCTGGACGAGCCTAGTAGGGGCTCGACCCTCTGTCGGTCTCTTTGATCTATCTCGCACTTCCCAAATACGCAACTCTCTCTCTGAAGGATTATTCATGTATTTAATTTTCGCAACAATATATATGTTGGTAAATCAATCCCCCATTAAGTCCCAAAGAATACTCAAAGAAAAAATCTGGTCCATCCAAGCCAGGTCCAGAGGTAGTTGCTTGACTATTTATAATATTTCTTATTGTTCTGCAAAATCTGCAATCTAACTAATAAAATAAAGTATACATAGAATTGCTGGAACAATTTAAGTTCCTATTTTGATTTGCTGAAAATGCTCGTAGAGATTATTCTCAGCATATGTTTGTGCAGCTTTCATTTTCATTCAGCCAAGTGCTCCACTGCATTCAGTTGTTATCTATCGGTTTCCTCATTTTTTAGTAAATGGATTATATTTGGATTTTCCTACATCGGCTAATTCTATAAACTTATGAAATTCCTAAGCATTATGGAACGGATTTTCAAACTTACGTTCTTATAATATAACCAGAGATAATGCCGATTTTTTTAGTGACTTTTTCCTAGAAAAACCTGGATACCACCCAAATGAATATTATTTACTTCTTGTGCAATACTGGAAAATTAATCTTCTTCACTTTCGAATTTAATATTGCTTGTTTTTATTTTTTTAATTAGTATATATGATTTATTGGCTTATACAAACAGTTTAGCCATAGAGTCAGGCCCAATTGGTAGTGATTAATGTAATACTAGAAGCTGAGAACATAGGCTATAGGAATAATCCAACTTCAATGAAATATAAACATACACTAAATCTGCTTAGCTATGAATCACTGCGTTCAAATAATTAACGTATTTGAACTGCTTTCTTTTTGACTCTGTACATTTAAAAGCTATGTGAAAAATATAATAAATTTAATAACTCTCCTTATAATATCTATAACTAATAAAACACTTTTTTTAAAAAAAAAATAAGATAGTATGTCATCAATGTAAACTTAAACGTATGTATTATTCTTGATGTCAATTTCGTGCAAGATAAAGTAAAACATATTAAAGGGAAATCAACTCAAATTTTCATCGACCCAACCAAGGAGATGACGAAAATGAGGCTCGTTCAAAACTATATATATATTTATTTATTTTTTATTTGATCGTTGCGGAAATCGATATATAAACGTTTTATGTAGAGCTAAACATCAAGCTCGTTAACGACTGAAATTTGAGTGGGGGCTGGGGTTAGAGAGAGGAATTTTGAAAAATGTTAATATCTCCGTTATTATGCGTCGGATCGAAATATTCTGCAGAACCAATCTTTTTGAAAATTTAATGTTCTATAAATGTTGTTATGTGCGTTTTTTTACTATGTTGATTATTAACAGAGATATTCGCATTTTTCAGTTTTTGTCCGTCAGTAAACCCCCACTTCTACTCATGTCATATTAAGAATAAGCTGTTATATTATGGACTGCTTTACTTGAAGCCTAAATACCAAAAATTGTTCTCAATGAACATTGAATTTTTTAGGTAAAAAAAAATACGTGAAATTTGCTTAGTTAACGCTGCCCCAGCGTAACGGTTTTTTTTTTAAACTGTTCAAAGCTTTTAATAAAAAAAAACCCGTCTCTAATGATAAATCTTCCTTCTCATTATCAATATTCATCTGAAAGTATTGCTTCCTATAGAGGTCTAGAGAAGGACATTATAACAATAATTTGTTTACTCTATTAAAAATTTTAAAAAATCTGTTTAAATATCATGTCTTCGGGCATATGTTTGAACAGTGTTACTTCCATGGGTCATTTTATTCCTGAAAATACCTTGTCAATGTTTTAAGCGAGGTGAACTCGGCACTTTTTTTTAACAAGTCGGAAATCTGGGCCGAAATGAAATGGGAAATAAAGAACGGAATACAGGTGAGGAAGAGAGGGGGATAAAGGGGAGGGATAAAAGGACAATATTATAGTCATCAAAATTGTTACGAGTAGCAGTGCCATTGGTCGAGACGCAATTACCTGCCGAATTCTGGGAGGGAAGAGATAAGTGAAATCCCATCTTGCCGGGATTTTTCACTCCTCGTTGCCCCACTTAATGCCGATAAGCCGAAATGCGAATCGAATTCAGCAATCCGTCTATCAGGGCTCAAATTGATTTAGCCCGCCTCCCATTGTCCCCTGCTCCACGTTTAAATTAGCCCCTAGAGCCGCTGATCCCATTCATGGATGACATAATTGTGTCCTCCAGCTAAGAGGATATGAATAAAATATGACACCTTACTGACTCCAATTGCGAATAAATAAATGTTGATAGGTACATAAATTAATTGCCATCATTCCAATAGCTTTTTTCATAATTAAAATAATTTTATAAGTAGATACGTAAGAATAATACTTTCACCATATTATTCATATTAAATAAAAATTGAAAGTTCTGCCATTCGTAAATGATCCACATGAAAATTTGCAACAGCTTATAACATAGAAATACTAGAAAATGGATAAGAAGATAAAACTGCTGACAAATAAAAAGTCCGTCAGGCAGGGGATGCGTAAACTAAGCAGATTTCCCACGTGAAGTTTTACAATAGAGAAATTTCACGAGAGTCGAAGAGTTACGGAAACGGCCGACCTAGCTTTTGACGGAAACTCACGACTAGACCCGAAGTTAGCCGATCTCATTTCGTCCGTTACAATTAATAAAAATACAAATACCTCGGTTAATATTCAAGATAGAGAATAAACGTATAGAGCAATATTTATAGTAAATGTAATCTGCAATAAGATTGGTTCTGTACAATGTTTTGATCTGACGTATGGTAACGGAGATATTTTGAATTTTCGAAAATCCCACTCCTCTAAACCTCCCCTCCCACTTGCCCGATTTCAGCCATTAACAAACTTAATCTTTCGTTTTCCATAAAACTATTAAATACTGAGTTTGGTAACGATCAAACAAAAATTGCGACCGCTAGAGCGTTAACAGACAAATATATATATAATTTTGAACGGACCTCAGTTTCGTCATCTCCTGGGCAGGATCGATGGACATTTGAAGAAATGTATTGAAAATCGCGTCATGAGTACGACCTCAATAGATGATTTCCCTTAAGAGAAACATGCTAAAAGGAGTCGATTTTATGAAAGAAAGGACTCCCATAGAAGAATAGAAAATGTCACACATTCTACTTTTATTCCAAAAGAGTAAAAGCACTCGTCCAGATAAGATTGAATTACGAAATGATTATTTACAATATATACTCTGGAACATAATTAACACAGGAGTAGCAAAACTCCGGATTTACAAATCAAGACAGATTGACAAACTCAGCCACAGGTGAAAGACTAAATACTCGTGAAGCCTGTAAGTTGAGTTGGATAAAAACTTGTTTTAGCAATGCCAGAATGAATACTAACATAACTTTGGAATGAAATATTTTTGAATAGAATAGAATCGTAATGTTTTAGAAACTAGTAGTAATCCTTAATTACGCTACGAGTAAAAGAAGCCCCTCCCATTCAACTCTCAGCACCCCCACCCCTACCCCTAAATAAAATGAGTCAACGTGAAGAATCCACCCTAATAGTTAGAAAATGTCATAAAATAGGAGGCACGTGGCAATGAAATGAGCCCGTTGGTTTGATAACGAATATGAAATTGTAATATCGTACTCGGAAAAAGCGTTTTACTTAAAACGTATACTCCGAATAGAAGATAAATTGTAGCGATATATAAGTCAATGCTGGCAGTGGTTTCTCTAATAAGGCTTTCAGGTTGCCTCAGACTTGAACGAAGCATTGAGATTCATTATCTCATGAACTGTTGTGGCAGTTGCTGACAAAGTATAGGTTAGTGACAGAAAAAACACAAGCGTATGTTGATGCTGTGCAAATGTTTTCATGAAAAGCGCAAGATCAAGGCCAGGGATGAGAAAAGATTAAACACGAGTACAAAAGATAACGGAGTGGGGAATCCTTGTATTAAGTTTACGTAACTGAACTGGATAGTTACGATAAGTGAAAGCGGGTAAAAAACAGAATAATAGATAGCTCTTGAAATGTCTCTCCAGGAACTCAGTGAAACGTGGCCACTCCATAGGAAAACTGGTGAGTTTAAAAGAGTTCAGAAAAAATATTTTGAACTGTCAGAGATTTATGTTTATGAAGGTACAAAACAACGCCAAACTAATGGGCATGTATGTGCTGTCAAATATCATATATGTTATTGGAAGACAGTAATTGCACTGATGAAGGCATTTAAAGAGAATCGAGCCCTTCAGGCAGCATAGGAATATGTTTAATATGACACCTTGCGGAACATGTCGAAATGTATATCTGGAATAAGTATTTCCTAAAATTAAAATTCCCATCTTGCGCACTATATATACGGTTTTAAGTTCACGTTGTTAGAAAGTAAAAAAAATAAAACCCAAATACCATTCAGTTATATAGTCCTTGCTGAACTGAAAAATTTACCAACTGAACAAGTAAACGTTTGGTAAAATGTTATGTAGTGACATCAAGAGGATATGAATGTGAAGCGAAACATGAAACATAGAATGTAGTAATCTGTGGCATAACGTCTGCTAATTTATATAAATAAAAGCCCTTTATATGCTTTCTGTAAACCAAATAGGAATAGAGATATGGGTGGATTTTGTGTAAGTATTTACTTTAAAACTAATTGGCTTCCTGTGAGCTTTACAACCAAGGATGTAACCAATATAGTGGACGGAACCAATATATTATTATTTATTTCATGTACGTAGTATTTCCCTCTCCATTCTGTGAAAATACAGCTTACTATTCAATAATCTGATGACATTTTGTATATGCTCTATTTATAGTTCTGTACACAGAAATAAAATAATAAAAAAAACATTGAAAGTTTATAAACACTTACTCAAAGGTTAAAACCAATAATGTGGTTTTCATTATCCGTAATGTTTGTGAAACTTGCGGACTTAGCAGATTTATGTACTGCATTTATTGATTTTAATATGGAAATGGTCCAACATTTCTATTTATTCTGTTTATTACTCAAAATTCTCGAAAATAATATTCTCATTATCATCATGTCAGACTAGTTAAGCTAATAATTATGTAGGGATTCTATAGGCCTCAACAAAATATTTTGCTACAGATTACCAAACTTAAGGATTGAAGATAAAATAAAAAAAACTGGTGTCTTTTTTTACTTTACCCAAAGCAGAAAGCAGTGATTTACGTTATCGTTAAATTGATAAATGTAATGAACACATGTTTGAAATAATGTATTTAACAAGTTTTAAATGTAAATTTCGTTGTTGCACAGCTATTCGCCCAGGCATAAATCAACAAAATACACTACCTTAATGTAAGTTTACAATTGCTGAACCATGTATCTTTGTAACAGCCGATTTCTTGTATGCAACTTCTTAGACTGCATCTAAATACTGGACCTCTGTTTATATGAAATATAATCTACATGAAGTGCCCTTTTCTACATTTCCTTGATTTATACAATAATCCATACCTCTGCAAAGCCCTATATGCTATTTCTTCAGGTTTAAGAACACGACTAAGTTGTATGGGATTCGTTATTACAAAAAAAAAATTACACTTTTTAAAAACCAACCATGTAATAGGCAGGTAACCTGCATAAAATGTATATAGCTTAGCATCAGTTTGAATGGATTACTTCACCCTAACAACTAGAATCTTTTTAATTTTCATGTGAGCACTGGTTACTTCAAAAAGTAACTGGGGTGGGTAAAGTAAAAAATACCCCAAAACTGTAACAACGCATGATATATCTTTTATTTCTATTAGTATAAAAATTCATTGATTTAGAACGGCTAAATTAAACATTTTAAACCATTTTTTTATTCTCTTAGGGCCTTTACAGACCCTAAAGCCACCATTTAAGGTTTCTTTATCGCCAATAAAAATTAAACCAATGGCAATAATAATGAAAATAGAAGATTAATATTTTACGTGACTAATAAAGAAAGAGACAGAGAATTTAAAATAGCGGAATGACAGGAGGAAATGGATTCGAATGCCGTCATTATGGAGTTTCGGAAGGCCATTTGATTCGACTCTCCCCAATTTACTTTTATAGTTCCGAATGATAGAGCTTTATAAACAGCCGATAGCCTGTAAGGAATATATTTGAGCGGCTTCCACATCTTTGAATTGCTTCGTCCCGATATTTGTCATGAAAGAGGATGGAGGCCAGCTCATAAACTTTATCAGCCTTTTTATGTTCCATTCAGCTCAGCACTTCATTCAGCCCAATCATTCCCCTTCATATCCACTCACATAAATTTAGAAAATTATTTAGATTATCCCAGATAGGGTTTAACATTTAATTAGAGTTAATATAAACGGATTAAAAGAATGGTAGATTATCAATTTACACTGAATAATGCTATTATTATATACTAATTGTAAAAACATTAGGACATTCCTAAAAAAATTAATCACGTTTTACTCCGAAGTGAAGCAAGCCTTTTAATTGCAAGAAAATTTGGTTTTCAGATCTGAACAGAGTTATGCGTTTGGACGTAGTTTATTTACATATGTATTTTTATTTTATTTATTTATTAGCATATTTCACTTAAGGTTAATCAGCTACTGATGACGTATTCATGACGCGATTTTCGAAAAGGTTTCTTCAAATATCCATCGATCCTAACCAGGAGATGACGTAAATAAGGTCCGTTCAAAACTATATATATATATATATATATACTAACGGACCCGACAGACGTTGTCCTGCATAATATTTCAAGCGATTTGGATATAAACAAAGTAGGAAATGAAAAACAAATAATATAATAATTTCATTATTCTTTATTTTGAAATGACATACATTTTTGGAAAAACAATTCGTGGCGCAAGCTAGTTCAGCCGTTTCCTTAACTGTTCGGCACTTGTTTGGAGATTTCTCTAATGTATAGTAAACGCAGCTTCTGCGTGACGGACGTTTTTTCGTCTGCTGCTGTAATGTGAGCCTTGTGTGAGCTATTCTAAGGACACATATAGTTTTACTTCATCTCTTCTTTTAGGGCTTGGTGAAGTATTCCAGGGGTAGCTATGTATGAATCCACGCGTCTTGCGTAACACAAAAACGAATGTGATTGTTGAAATTTCATATTTAAGACTGATATAACTCGCGTTCAGCATGTACTATTTTGATAGAAATGAACTAAGTAGCAATGGGAATTTGGAGTCGAGGAAAAATAAAAACGTAAAATGCGAGTTTCTCCCTGCCGATTAATGATACAGCAAATATGTATTCTATTTTTTTTTTTTTAATTTATCATGAAAAGATGTATAACTTTTGTTTCATTGCAAATGTTTGCTGTGATGCATAGGGAATTATATATATATATATATATATATATATATATATATATATATATATATATATATGTGTGTGTGTGTGTGTGTGTGTGTGTGTGTGTGTGCGCGCGTGTATCACTTTTAAATGAAATTTTATTAAATGATGGACATCTAAATATTTCATTTACATATTTATTTGAGGAAGCTTGTCTGTATCTAGCCTACTGGTACTGGTTTCGAATTATAGAAAAATATTCTATTTTCGAAGTCAAACTCCCCAAACGCGATACCCCAAGTCCTCCTTTGGGGAGATGAAAATACTTTGCTATTACCAACTGCAAACACCATATTTTTTTTTATTATTACAACCTCTCCCCCTTTCCTTCCCTCCTAGTCCCGCCCTTTCTATAGTAAAGAGGAAAATATGGGGAGAGGGGAGAAAATTGCCCACCTTCAGTCGACCGTTTCTCAGCTATTCTGGAATCTAAAAGTGAAAAACAGGCATTTCTGGAGGAGCACCCTATGACTTACAATTCACGAAAAAAACAAAACAAAAAAAACATTGATTCCAAAGTGATTAAACGCATAGATAAATGATCAAACGATTTTTCAAAATTATGTTTCAGTGATACAACAATTAGCCATTAGTTAAAAGACCTGAGCAATGTGTGAATGTTTTATCCTTCTCTGAAAAGATCCAAGGCACAATGTACAACTACAATACTTTGTTGTATATACATAGGCATAGTTTTCCTTGGTTTATAAATGACAATTAGTCCTTCATATATGGCTGTAAGGTGTAAGTATATTTCAAAGAAATCAGCAAGTCAGCCCCAGTAAAATATATTCCAATGACTTTAAAAAAATACATATTCCAACATTCCATACATTCATATGAAATGATTTAGAATCAACAGATCATATTTTCTATAAGTCCATTTTTTCTCACGAATAACGTGAAATATTCTAACTACATATTCTAATTCACTTTTTTATATGAGGAACATAATAAACATTCATTAATACTCATTTGTACCGCTATTAATTAATTGTACATTATAACTAACTATTTTTTATTTTTTTTTGGTTCTTGGCAGACATATTCGTTCATGCAATGCTCATCGTCATAGGGGCAATACCCGGGGAGAATTCATTCTATCAAATCCACAGTATCAATATGTCAAAAAAATTTGAGATGACCTAAAGATACTCCGTCTCGATCCGTAGCATGAATTTCTCGTTGTTGAATAAGTTTTAACCCACAATTTCAGAAACCAGTAAACCTTTTTTTACTCTATTTGAAAGGGGTACAAAAAAAATGCCTTGTATTTAATAATAATTTAAAATACGAATAAAATATCCATATATAAATTATGAAATACAACATTAATGAGTACAATGTGTTGGTTTAATAAACATTCTGCAGGTCCTTAAGAAGAGTGATTTTTTTATAAAACCCTTCCAGTTTTAGGCAGTGAAAAATTACGTATTTCTCATTAAAATTGAAAACTTAAAAATAAATTATAAATTATGAAAACAATAGTATATTTTGTAAATCCAATATTTTTTTTTAAAATTATTTATTAACTTCCACTTCTTGCAACTGAGGCTAATTGGGACGAGTTATCTACAGGTTACCACCCTTTTCTAGCCAGGATTTTATTTAATGAATTCCGTCACTAAATAAATACCTTTGTCCAGGCAGGAATCGAACTCTAAATCCAATAATAGGTTTATATAACGTCTATAAATCTTGTTGTAAATGTTTCTTTTTTTGCAGGATATTAGTTTTCTATTGGTGTAATACCTTTCAATAATATAACTCATGTGTAATATCAAGCAGTTATCTTCCTCTGTTGCTGGTTAATATTTGTTCAATGTTATTAGAAAGCAGGTCTGTCTGTCCTAGTGAATAAAGTAACATATGGGCAATGCGGTGCCAGCCCAGAACCACTTTGTATTTTCTTGATAATTGTTTGCTTTTCAAGAGCTTTGTGGCGACTTTAATTTCCTTCAAAGCTCAATGAGACTTTAGCAATTCTCGTTAGCAGATGTGATGAGAGTTGCTTCGTCCTCCTAGGAGCATATCGTTTGATAAATTCGAAACGAAATGAGTGGAATTTAGAACACGCTGTTTTTCCTATATGCACTAACATTGTATACCTAAGTTTTTTAACAATCTAAAATTACTCATATAATAACTTGGAATGATTTTGAATATAAATGTTTCAATACAAATATTTGTATTTATTAATATGAATTCAAGAAGCCGTCAATTTAATTTTTTATCACCAACGTGATTCAGTAAGATAAATGTAACTAGTCTCATAACAGTGGATAGAGATTATTTTTGGCAATTAAGTTATTTACTTCTCATATTAGATTTATAATAAAATTCAGTTATATATTTAATGGTATGTCATGGCAATTATAAATATATTAATTTAAGCAAATACTGGGAAAAAATAAAATAAATAATAGAATATAAAAGGAAAATTGAATAAAAATGAACTGTACCGATGCTGTTGATTGACTATTCTTTTATTTGAATGTAAATGTAAGGGAAATATATCCATTCATAATTATCAACAAATCAACAACGAAACTTTGCTACATCCATATTTATACCTTTAATAATCTTAATAAAATCTGCATTTCATTTATTAAATAATAGAGACTCCAGCCAATTACATTCATTTTAAATTATTTTATTTATTAGTTCGTTTAGCAGATATCCCTTAAGAGAAATGAGGCATTGAGGCATACTCATGACGCGTTTTTCAAAAACTTACTTCAAATGTCCATCAATCCTTCCCAGGACATGAAAATGAGGTCCGTTCAAAACTATTTACACACACACACACACACACACACACACACACACATATATATATATATATATATATATATATATATGTTTGTCTGTTACCGCTCTAGCGGTCACAATGTTTGACTTATCGTTACCAAACTCGATATATAATAGTTTTAAATAAAAAGAAATATCGAGTTCGTTAACGGCTGAAATCGGAAAAGGGGAAGGGGAGGTTTATACGGGAAGACTTTCGATTATTCTTACTATCTCCGTTATTATGCGATGAACCAAAAAATAATTTAGAATTAATCTTACTGCAAATGTAATGTTCTATAAATGTTGTTATGTGCATTTTTTCAATATTTTGATTATTAATCGAGATTTTTGCATTTTTTAGTTTTTGGTCTTTAGTAAACCCCCAACTCCTACTCATCTCATATCAACACTATGCTATTATGTTATGAAGCACTTTATTTGAAGTCAAAATACCAAACATTGTTCTCATTGGATTTTTACGTTTTGACATAAATGAAAATACGCGATCACAGAATATTTATGAAAGTTTGTTGTGTCTTGTCCCATAGTGTACTGCCTTTTCTTCGTCCTTTAAAATTGTCTGCATTTGAAATTGTAAATCTGGATAGTGTTGTAGTTGTTTTTTATTCGCAGAATGTATTAATTGCAAGATTTATTAAAGTTAGTCCATTCACTGTTCTATTTATTTATTCTATTAGTTTATAAATTCCTCAAAAAATTGTCTAACATGTCCATCGATCCTGCCAAGGATATGACAAAAATGGGGGCCGTTCATATATATATATGTATATATATATATATATATATATATATATATATATATATATATATATATATATATATATATATATTTGAACGGGCGCCATTTTGAAAAAAATGGGCTTTCGTTTTCAGCCCTTGTAAGCCCCAAATTGTGGCAATGCGAATCACAATGTTTTAAGAATCATTTTATACACGGTTTAAACTTTGAAGATTTGCTTGCGTCGCGCAAATGTTGCAGAGATTCAAACATGAGGTATTGAAGATTGATATCAGAGCTGAATGGAGCCACCTGTATGCCATTCTAATTGTTAGAACTGCCAATATCGAGGCATTTTTAACTTCCTTCTTGTAAGTGAAGTTCTTTAGTAGCTCTGATGACAGTATATAACGAAGAGCCCATCACCGAGACAGACTCTGAGCTAAAGTAATAAAGTCAATAAACTGTTCGGTAGGCCTCCTCGGGAGGTATATACTCGAGGAGCGGTCGGTAAAACTCGCATTACCGTAAAACTGAAGCAGTTAGGGTTAGCCAATAGGTGGGTCGGATATTGCAAGACTTGGCGATAAACTAGCAAGAAAAGCAGGGGCACAGGCCTCCCGATGGCCATAAAGGCTGTCTTCTTGTCTCCAGCTCCCTAAACCCAAGGATTCAAGCATAAAGACACCTTATTGGCCAATTTATTTTGCAATAACTCTGAAATGGTACTTATATGTATTACTATACAATAGTAAAAGAACTTGAATTACAATAAACATGATTGGTGCTTAAGGCAGCCTAATGTTAATAATTTAAAAAACAAAAAGGCCGTCACGCAGGGGCTTCGTAAACTAAGTAGATTTCCCACGTAAAGTTTTACAATAGAGAAATCTCCATACGAGTGCCGATCAGTTACGGAATCGGCCGAACTAGCTATCGGCGGGAACCATAGCTCGTCCGTTATACTTAATAAAAATGCAAATATCTCGGTTAATATTCAAGATAGAGAATTATTGTACATAACAATATTTATAGTAATTTAATTTGCAATAAGATTGTCTCTATACAATTTTTTGATCCGACGTAAAGTAACGGAGATATTTCGAATTTTCGAAAATGCCCTCTCTAAACCCCCCTCCCACTGGTCCGATTTCAGGCGTTAACGAACTTGATCTTCATTTTTACATAAAACGATTAAATACCGAGCTTGGCGACGATTAATCAAAAATTGTGACCGCTAGAGTGTTAACATACAAATATATATATATTATAATGAAAGGTTAATTATAATTATTATTATTTAAATTTAATCTATTTACCGGCTACTTCTCAGGGTCATATTTTGCACGGCAAGCATTCCCGTTTCCACCATCTCTGCAATAAGAGCTAATTTATCTATTTAATCAAAGATATAGCACAATTAGGCTAGATAATTAAAGAAACACTTACTCTGTTTGCATCTTGGGATCGACTGGAGATTCCTGTCCTGCTCAATTGACCTTTGGATTCACAGGGCTCCGCTGTCCGTCCCTTGACAGGTGCTGCTACCTCTTTTAAAGCCCAGTACTAATCACTCTGATCTCATAGATATAGAGAGACAGCGGAGTACCTCTAAGGCTCGACCGTTACATATGCCCCCCCAGAGAGAGAGAAAACACAAATTTATATTTTATATTATTTATTTTTTTATTTAATTTTTAGTTTATTTTCATTTTATTATTTTTTTTTTATTTTATTTTTTATTTAATTTTTAGTTTATTTTCATTTTATTATTTTTTTTTTTTTTTACTAAATTGTTTTTTTTTTATTTTAATTTATAACACGATATGTTATTTTTTTTTATTTTTTTTTTTGACAATAAATATATTATATATTTTTATTTATTTTAATATTACTAAATTTTTTTTTATTTATAACAATAAATATATTATATATTTCTATGATTATTCACATTATTAATTTTTTTTTTTTTTTTTTTTTTTTTTTTTTTTTTTTTTTTTATTTATTTATTTATTTATTTATTTTTGAATTCCTACTACTATTATAAAATTGTCGGGAAACATTATCCGGGTTTCTTGGATGAAAGCTATTACTAGGGGGGAAATGACTATGTCTCCTGTTATAACCTGGTGGACTACTCCATGAATTTCGATCCCTATTCTCTATCGAAAATTCTCTTTGTCTATTTCTTACTCTATTTGGGTTGTTTCCCTCATTCTCACGATTTTCTTCTCCATCCGTTCCCCTCCTGATATCCTGAGCTGGTAATTTTTGTAAAAGGTCAAGAAATTTCTCTTTATTACTGATTTGGCCGACCCCCAAGATACATTGTATTTGCCATGGGAAGTGTTTTATTATGCATTTTATTTGATAAGACTCAGGAAAAGGATATTTACAGTCTTTAAATAATTTCCTGGCATAATCATCCATAGTTAAATTTTCTCCTGGGCGATATTTCCCATTGGTAATTTGATTTCTACATTCATCCTGCCTATCTTCTCCCCAATATTTATTTAAAAATCTTTCTTTAAAATGAATGAAATTTCTAATAAATTCCTTTTCAATCAGCCACCAAGTTCTGGGAACTCCCCTCATGCACTCTGAAATAATTAACTCTTGTTTTCCCCATGTATCTACTCCATAAATGTTAAAATAATTTTCTAATTCAGACAGAAAGTCAGTAGGGCTCTCCTGTCGACTATCACTAAATTTAGGACATCTCGCTTCAGGATTGACTCTAATTTCTTTACAGTTGGGCAAATGACCTATCTGAACTTTTTTTAATTCTTGCCGGATATTTTCCATTTCATCAGCTATACCTCCTATTTTGAAATCTGTCTCTAATAAATTCTCTATTTGTATTAACGATCTATCTTCAATTATTTGTTTATTTTCGTGAGTTATTTTCTGAATATTTAGATTTATTTGATCATTTATCTTCCCTTGAATAATCTTTTCATGCTCAATTTCCCCTTTTAATTCATTCCGAATTAAGTTTTTCTGTTGATGGCATTCTTGTCGGGTTTCTATTATTTTGGCATCCATTTCATCCATTAATTCCGTTTTTAGTAGTTCTCTAGTCTGAACGGTTTCTTTTTTTAAATTTTCTGTTTCACCTGCTAACCTATTCTCTAAAGATTTTAAGTTTATTTCATTTTCGTTTTTAAGATTATTTATCTCATTCATAAATTCTTTTCTCACGTTTGATACATCTACTCGAGTTTGTTCGATATCTATTTTCAATAATTCAATACTATTTCTAACTTCTTGTTTAAATTCATCTAGTTTGTTATTATTTTCTTCTAGTTTGTTATTATTTTCTTCTAGTTTGTTATTATTTTCTTCTAGTTTGTTATTATTTTCTTCTAGTTTATTATTATTTTCTTCTAGTTTAGCTTCCAATTTAGTATTTCCTGCTTTTATTAAGTTCATTATAGCTTCCAGCATGTTTTGATCTTTTTCGATAGGCCTACTGACCTCTTTTTGTCCTTTTAAATCGTTTAAATTATCTATTATTCTGGTAGAAGTACCTCGCGGTTGTTCAAAACCCAAAATACTCAAATTTCCTATCTCAGTAGATAGAGGTATTCCCGAATCCTCTAATTGAATTATATGTCTAGCCTGATCTTTATATATGATATTATTGGTCTGTGTTCCCTCTAACGGTTCACTTTCAATAGATAGATTTTCAAGATCCAAGTTATTACTTTCCTGTTCTACATCACTAATCCTATCTTCAAAACTTTTGCTATTAGTATTAATATCCATTTTTATAATCTATGTTAATTAAATTTTTTTTTTAAATGAATAACCAAAATAAATATTTTAAATGTTTAAATTTAAAAAAAAATGTTTAAGCCGTGCCCTTTCACGTTGGGGCCATTTTATATAATGAAAGGTTAATTATAATTATTATTATTTAAATTTAATCTATTTACCGGATACTTCTCAGGGTCATATATTGCACGGCAAGCATTCCCGTTTTCACCATCTCTGCTATAAGAGCTAATTTATCTATTTAATCAGAGATATAGCACAATTAGGCTAGATAATTAAAGAAACACTTACTCTGTTTGCATTTTGGGATCGACTGCCGATTCCTATCCTGCTCAATTGACCTTTGGATTCACAGGGCTCCGCTGTCAGTCCCTTGACAGGTGCTGCTACCTCTTTTAAAGCCCAGTACTAATCACTCTGATCTCATAGATATAGAGAGACAGCGGAGTACCTCTAAGGCTCGACCGTTACAATATATATATATATATATATATATATATATATATATATATACAGTTTTGAACGGACATCATTTTCGTCATCTCCTGGGGTAGGATCGATGAACATTTGAAGAAATGTTTCGAAAATTGCGTCATGTACGACCTCAATAGCTGATTTCCCTCAAGGAAAATCTGCTAAAACCTTTACATTCATAACCGTGAAATAAACGACCCACTTTCTCAACACATTTGAGCATTGTGAATCTAAATCTGTACATGTAAAGTGAATGGATCAGGGTCCATTCATGAACCGTTGGAATAGGGCTAGCGGACCATTCAGCAAAGCTCAACATTTCATTACTTAATCCTGACTTTTCACTCGTGCCACTTTAAAACATTAAAAGCCCGTCACGTATAGACTGCGTAAACTAGACAGATTTCACACGTGAGTGTCCTCTTAGCATTTATTTCAAAAATTAAAAGTTCATTGAGAATAATATATGGCATTTAGGCTTCAAATAATGTGCTTCATAATATAACAGCTTACTGTTAATATGACATGACTAGGAGTGGGTGTTATTCACTTCTGAGGGCAGAAAACTAAAAAAAATTGCAAATTATTGGTTAATCAAGGTAGGGAAACATCGTACACAATGACATAATTTACAGAACATTACGTTTTCATACGCAAATTTTCGATCAGACGCATAATAATGGATGCATTAAGAATTTTCGAAATTACTCCTCTAAACCCCCAATTTCAATTACCGAATTTCAGCCATTAACGATCAATCAAAAGTTGTGACCACTAGAGCGTTAAAAGAGAAATGTATATGTTTGAGTGTGTGTCTATATATATTATATATACTCATTCATCATTTTGAACGGGCCTCATTTTCGCCTCTCGGGTAGGATCTATGGACATTTAATGAAATTATTCGAAAATATGGCGATGGGTACAACCTCAGTAGCTTATTTCCTTTAAGAGAATCTGCTAATAACCCGACTTATTCATTATAACGTTTATTTAGCTATTTCATTTAGAAATGGCCATCTTACTGACCGGCCATTAAAAAAAAATAGAGCAGAACAAAAGAGGGCCTAATAGAGTGAGTGGGGACACTCACCTCCTTAAATTTTACGCAGCACATAAAAGGTTTAATCCATTTATCCAGCTGATAACGTGCCTCCAGGAAGCTTAGAACAATGCACTTACTCTTATTGGCTGAATTAGGAATATACGAACTCCATCCAGTTCAGTCCTCCATAGCTTATTATAAAGTTATGATTTCCTTCAAGATTAATTAGATGAATTCCATCAATTAAGGTAAATATGATTGGAGAATGGCTAACCAAATATAGTTCCTTTTCGAACGACCAATGAAATTGTATATTTTAGTAAATACTCTAGGAAATTCGATAGTGGGTCAGTCACTAAAAGAAATGATCAGATCTAATTGATTCTCATAAATATAATTTGGGTAGATTATATAAATCGGCATGATAGTTATTTTTAGAACTTCATGATCTTCAAACAGCAACGACACAATTTTTAAACAAGTTCATGCTATTCCCATCCGTACTGAAGGACAAAAATGAAGTCCACTCATATTTATAAATTGAGTTCGGTTTTCATTACTACATTGAAAAGCATTAAGTAACTGATGTTGCTAAAATGTAACCTTCTACAGTTGTTATTCTATACGTTTTTCTGTATCTGGAAAAATAAAGGAGATTTTTTTTATTTTTCTCATGCTATTTTATGTTTTATTAATCATTCTACATTACCAATGAGCGAATACATAAAAAACACCCATTGAAACCATTAAATCAAACGAAAGAACAAGGTCGTTAACGGGTGAAATCGAACCAGGGGGAGGGGTGGGTTTAGAGGGGGAGGAATTTGAAAATTCAAAATATCTCCATTACTATATGTTGGATAGAGAAAGTGTTATATACATGTATTCTCTATCTTGAATATTAACCGAGAGATTTGCATTATTCAGTTTTCAGCTTTTAGTAACCCGCACTTCTACTCGTGTTCCATAAACAATACTTTGTTATGTTATAAACCATATTATTCGAAGCTTAAATGCCAAATATTGTTTTCCAGAAACCTTTATTATACGAGATAGATGCAAATAGTTCTTGGCCCCCCCCCGTCTTAAGTTCTTGGACTACTAATATTTGATTGATTGAGATAAAAATTATTCTGAATTATTATAAATTACAGTACTAAGTGTAGTACATAGTTTTGAATAAAATGAATATGTTATATTCTGATATGTTTCAGTAATTATTTATCTTTCCGCTAAGCCATTGGCAGGTCTGTTTATTTACATTTGAGACGCTTCCCGCCGGTAGGGGAAATATTTCTTATTACCGTTTGTATTTATTCACTTAATATTCACGGTGGTGTTGTGTTAGCAGTATGTAGGTTTATGTATTATTAATCTTCACGAGGGAAATCTGCTTAGTTTACGCAGCCTCTGCATGACGGATTTTTAGTTTCTTTACACTTTTTTTTTGCAAATCAATTATTAATTGTGCCATTCGTATTTTATTGTTTCCATTTGTGTTTGCTTTCATTAAACCCTTACTAGAGAATATTTGGTGAGATGAAATCACTTATGAGTCATACCAATGCGTGGAAAATCTCCTTACCTCTAGCAGCCTCTGTACACATGGACCCCTATCAGTTGAAATTCTTCAAGGCGCTTATAGAGTATCTTCTCATACTGAATTATTTGGCAGGTTTAATGGACATAAAGGAATTTCCTCATTCCGCCGGGGGACTGGAGGGAAGATATTGCCATGGAGAAATATAATGAACCGCAAGTAGAGGAGGCTGGAGCCTAATTGCCCCCTTGTACTGGATTCCTTGTTAAGACTTTGCAACTGGAGATCGCGCCGGGGTTTGATGGGGTGAGCGAAGGGCGGTTTCCCCTGATCTACTGATGAGAAAGGGCTGCGAATGATGTTTCCATTAATTCTCTAGCCCCGAGGGATTCTGCAACATCAAGCCTACAGTTAGCTCTACCCACCATCGCAAAAGGGGATACTCCAACCTCATCTGTCCCAGCCCGCTCGTGCTTTATTCCATCCAGAGATACCGCGTACTCCTCCAACTGATTTTTCAATAATAATAAACTATTCAGTACTAGAACTAAAACATTAATGTAACTAGTAGAAACACTCGTGTATAATATTTATTTTGAATTTTTGCAGCTGGAGGGATGTTCAGTAAATTGCTTCATGAATTAGAAATCAAACTGAATTAATTTAAACCAAAATAAACAATAACATAGATACAGAAATGGAACAGAAAATTAAAAACAGGGTACGAAAACTGAAGTGCAATCAACAAAACGTAAAAGTTGATTCCCAATTTTATTTTATTTTTTTTTTTTATTTATAGAGGAGCTCCCGCAACTAGGCGATTTATCTAAAAAAATTAGCAATGTAATAAAATCCATATAACAGAAAAATAACAAAAACTGAATCAATAATAACAAAATTAAATACAATAAATAAACATTAAATACAAGTAATAAAACAATAAATATTATACTATACTACAAATAATACATTAAACTAGTATTAAAGGTAACTATTTTAAACGGTTTTATTATTTTATTTATAATTAACTTATAATTATAGTATTACAAAAAAAAAATATTCCTATTTTATATTATATATTTTTTTCCTATGTACGAGTACATTTATATTATCTAAAATTATATTAAATTCAAACAAAAAGAGACGTAAGAATCCAACAGAAAGAAAGTTAAATTTTATGAAACAAATTCAATTTTTTAAGGTGTTTAATGTTTTGTCTGTATGTGGGCTCCTGTCCGTAAGAAGTTCGTACATGTTATGTGAAGTATTCAATGTTCCTGCTATGAGTCCGTATGTGTTTAATGGTTAATGGTTCATGGCATGTTCTGCAGAGAGCTCTTTCTGTTCTCGTCATGAGCTATGAGTGCGTAAAATAAGAGTGTCCTATTCTAAGTCTCAAAATATAAAATACAGGAGTTTTTTATCGTCACTGTCTCTGTCTGTCTCTGTCTGTCTGTCTCTCTCTCTCTCTCTCTCTCTCTCTCTCTCTCTCTCTCTCTCTCTCTCTCTCTCTCTCTCTCTCTCTCTCTCTCTCTCTCTCTCTCTCTCTCACTCTCTCTCACTCTCTCTCACTCTCTCCTGACGCCCTTAGTTATTTAATAAGTTAACTATAATTCATTATAACTAGCAATCCTCCGAAAATATATATTTATATGGACAATTATGAGGCTAACCTATTTCGTTTAGAGTATAAAAATAATACCGTGTGGTAATCCTGCAGTGAAAGGTTTCATGCCGTAGAAGGAATTTATTTAGAGTTATATTTATTTAGTTGAGGACTCATGATACGATCTTAGTACCACCCTGTTTGTCTTAGAATGTGTGTTATCTTGTAAATAATCCATCCTATCTAGCCACAATAAACACACAAACGGATGTTTTGTTCATCATGTTTTTAAGTTTTGCGTAAATGATAATGCATCACGTCATGTCATGGAGTACGTTTTCACATTACGATCGTACTGTACTAGCACATTTCTGCGCAGGAAGGGAATAAGCTCAGGGCTTTTTTTTTTTTTACACAGACATTGAATTGATTTCCGTAGTGATTCCGAATTTGGAACAAGAGGTTACTAGGAAGTAAGCCGTCGAACTAACGAAGAGACAGGACACTGAAGACACACTTTATTCAAAGATTCAATTTTGAACTATAAACCAATGGTGAATGTCCATGAATGAAAGCCATTCACTTATTATGACACGTAGATATTTAGAGAAAGGGATAGGAATTTCAAGAAACTTAATTAGTAAAATTTTATCCTTCGTACATTGCTGTTCATACAACACAAACTAATTTTTTCCACACAGACTTTATTAACAAGCACCATATGTGTATCTTGGGCTGTATATGACCTATTCAAGGACGTTCCTTTTCTGCAAAATAAATATATAACATCTCAAAGATAATTTTAGGTAACAATAAAACAGTTACAAATGTTAGCTATAATTAATTTCAAGTAGCAATAATTTTTTGGCGCTCAGGTTAGCCGTGTGAGTAAAAGCGTTGACCTTAATCTCACATGGTAAGCCTAGAGTGGCGAGTTCGACTCCCACCTGGACACAGGAATTTATTTAGTAACAGAATTATTTAAATAAATTCTTTAGCCCCACCCTGGTTAGAAAATGGCGGTAACCTGTAGATTACCCTTCCCAATTAGTGTTACTCGTAAAAAAGGGGTATTAATAAATAATTTAATTCAATCACCAAGTTTTTATACGTTCATAAGTGTTAAGTAACCGCAAACATACATTGTAAGCATCAAACAATATTGCACTGTTAAAATCAAATTGAATTATCAGAGCAAACCCCAATATGCCTGATATATTGTAGAAAGTAACACCGAGTTTACGAATACAAGTTTATAATGCATTCGGCATTAAATTTCAGCTAGGAATTTCGTCTGGTGCTGACTCTGTAAATGAAATTAATTTGTACTGCGGTAACATAGGAAATCGATTATCATAACCAGCTCAACTACTCTAAAATGGCGTGGTCTTTCTGTAAATGGACTCTCACTCTCTTTGGCCACATTTTTACCGAACAAGATGAAAAATATAATGAAAGCTACTAAATATATACATAATACATTCCATAATATATTTCTATAAGCCAAATAAATTCATGAAGAGTACGATATCGAATATTAAACAATATATTCATCTAGACATATTAATTAATATTATCTTAGGGACTCAGGTTTGTCATGTGAGTTCAGGCATCGGCCTTAATCTCACTTGGTAAACCTAGAGTCGACAGTTTGATTCTTATCTTGACAATAAACATTTATTCGGTTACGAACTCAGTAAATAAAATCCTTAGTCCCACCCTGGCTAGGAAAGGTTGATAACCTGTAGATAACCGTTCATGATGAAAGTTAGTAGCACAAAGCTCATTAACATTAATTATTCATATCTTATAATTCTTAAAGGTTTCTAAGTTTCTAAATAATAAAGTAATTTTGTCTGTCTAAAAGAGGAATGAACACTTATGTAACACTTGCATATTTAATTTCGTATAATTGTAACTGTAAACATTTTTTTGCAACTAAATTAGTGATGCATTTGTATTTTTAGCCTCCAAATCGGATGTTAACAATAAGCCATTGTATCATGATATTAAATACCAAATAATATTTCCAACCAGACCTTTTCTTTGAGATACATGCAAATATATTATGTGTGAGGTCATCAATTTGAAATTTTACATTCTGGACTCAAACGTGTGTGTGTGTTCTATCAACACCATATTCGATACCATTCCAAAAAAAAAAAATCATATTTATTAACTCCTAAAATCATACTAAAAATACGGGTAGTACAGAAATCGAAATATCTCCGAAATTTATGGAATCAATAAACGCTGTATAACCTATGTTGTTACTAATATTATTTTGTACAATTATTGATACACACGCCTCATCTAACTGGATTATTTAGATAGTTATTAGTATTTATTTATTTCAACCTTAAGCAAATATCTGATTCTATACATAACTTTTCGTTTCCATTTTGTGTAACTGAAACACAAGTATGCCATACCTAACTTACATAATTTTGTATAGATTGGTTGCTTTCTGAAAGAAAAATTTACAATCCCCTACGGAGTGGGCTTTTTAACTTTTTTCCAAGATTTTATAATATTTTCCTATGGAAATCAGCTATTGAAGCCGTACTTCCCTAGTAGAAGACGAACATGGGGTCCTTTGAAAATTATATATATATATATATATATATATATATATATATATATACACAATCAGGTGTGCGAGAGGAGAGGTTATTTTACGTAAATATCTTGAGGCTGGTATTGTGCTGTTATAATTGAATGCAGAATATGTGCAGCGAATATATGTGTTAAATTTTGAATTGAAAGGGATGAATAGAGAGATTAACCCTTTAAGGCCGTCTGGTGTATTATAACACCATGTCTAAGGTGGACTATTGATGTCAGAACGGTATTCACACGATTAGGTCTTTGATATTTATACTGAATTCTAACACCCTTATTATTGAATGGAATTATTTACAGCTTTTTGATCGAAAATTTGTTTTTTTTTAATATATATTTCCCTGTAAATAATGAAAAATGAAGGTTTTATTTTTGCATAAAACGGATCGAGTTTGGCAATGATCAAACACAATTTACGACCCTAAAGCGTTAACACACACCGTGTACATATTGAGTTTTAACTGACTTCATTTTCATGAAATTCTGGGTAGGATCGATTAAAATTTAATAACTTTTTCGAATTTTCGTCATGAGTGCAAACTCTATAGGTGATTTCCCTAAATCAGCTATTGAGTTTACACACAGCTAAAAGCCATGTGCATTTGCCAGTCAATTGGTGTTGGAATTTATCCTACGAAAGGTATATAAATAGTTTAAAATCAAATAAAAAATATTCATTTAATTTATTTATTTAAATGAGTTCCGCAACACCGGCGATTTACTCATAATTAAATCGTGTACAAAAAAAAAAGAATAGCAAAAAAAAAAATAGAGGGAAACGTAAAAGGAGTGAACAAAGGTGGTTTTTGATGGGTTCATTGGAATACCATTTTTATAAGAATCAAATAGTATTGTATGGAAACATCAAGATGGTGATAATTATATAAATGAATATATAAGATCGACTGGGGGTGGGGGATAAATAAATAAAAATCATAATAAAATAAGGAAAAGAGAAGAACAAAGAAATGAGTAAAATTAAAAAAAAAAAAAAAAAAAAAAAAAAAAAAAAAAAATAAAAAAAATAAAAAAAAAAAGGGAAGGGAAAGGGAAACTAAAAAATAAAATAATATATTAAAATAATAATAAATGAAATTAATGTTTATACACCATGCTAATGTAGGAAAGAAGTAAGGAGTAGTGTGTGTGTGGAAATTGTAGATTATAGTGTGTTGTATATATTAATGTCTTCTAGGTGTTTAATGATTGAGTCTAGGTAATTTCTGTTATCGATTAAAAGTTCCTGTAAGTCATGTGGAATATCTAAATTGTCTCTTAGTCGACAGTTAGTCAATATGTGATTACAGTTAATGTTTCGTTACAATGTCTACAAGTCGGTGTGTCCTTGTTTTGTCATTTAAGTCTCCGTGGGTCAGCAAGGAATGGCCAATGCGTAGTCTGGTCAACACAACTTCCTCTCTTCGTGTGCTCCTGTTTACTTGATGGCCATTCCTTAACTGTTTGTGTTTATTTGTCTTAGTTTATTGTCGTTTGTGTTATCCCAAGGTTGCTGCCACTGCTGTTGAAGTGCCTTAATGCATTTCGGCTAGTACGTCTTGGTGGTCTGTAATAAAAAATAATAAATGAACTTAAGGATACCATGTCTTGGCTCCACCGGATTTTTTTTTTTTACAACCTGAAAATGCTCTTTTTTTATCGGTGTTGTAACTCTTACTCTGTCAATTAAAATTCGTTGCCTCTGAATCTAAATGATTGTAAATTAGTCGTCAATATAAATCGCATTTATAAAGTAGCCTCTTCTTCAAACGTATAACGAATAGATAAACGAATTACATTTTGTACTTGTGAAATAATTGTACTCACATATATCTTTTGAATGCATTTATGAACATTACCCACCCCCACTGCAAATACTAAACTGTCTGGATTTGAAATGTTTAGTGGTGTAAGAGAAGAATAGTAGGAGCAGGTGTTTTGTGAAGGCTGAAATCTAGATATTTTGAATTTCCGATTTTCCCCTCACTAAAATCCCCCCTCTTCCCTGACCAATTTCAGCCATAACCTGATATTAACTTTAGTTTTAGATGAAACGGTATTGATCATATAAGTCATATAGTAAAGAATGATAAATCTTAAATGAAGTTGTCACAAAAAATAAAAAAAATGTACTTGCACATATCTTTTGAATACATTTATGAGCGTATATACAGTAAACGGCCGTTAAACATACGAGATATGTTATCAGCTGTTTAAAGCGAATAACTGCTTTATTGAGGCATTCCTAGAGAGCAAGTTGGTAGAGATGAACATCATAACTTTAGTAACTCAATAATATGTTTACCTGAAGCAAGCCATTAAACTGCGAACCAACTTGCTCTGACATATTCATGTAGCCACCTGTAGTCCCTCAGGACAGATAAGCCATTATTTATCATATTGTTCTTGAATCGTCGCTTAGTCAACAATTACAACGTTTTGCTAATGATAAACCCTGCTATTTTAAACATATACAAATAAGAAGGCCATTTTTTTTTATTTTTAATGTTGTAATTTATTATTCAAGATAAATTTTATTCCTTTGAATTTCTCCTTTTCTAGCAGATTTCCTTAAGGGAAAACAGCTATTGAGGTCGTACTCTTGACGCGATTTTCGAAATTGTTCTTCATAGGTTCGTTCAAAACTGTATGTATATATATATTTATATATATATATATTTTTTTTTTCTTTTTTTTTTTTTTTCTCCTCATAGTAACCCTGTGAGGAGTTATTTATTCGAATACATGTTCCATTGCCACATGGCATATTACATGTATTATGTTTAAATACATCATTATTTTACAATAAATATTTGTTTATCAATTGTCTATTCAAATATTCAAGAAATAAAATAAAAATGAAAAAAAAAATAAAAATACAATATTAAAATAAGTATGGTAATTACAAACAGAATTAATAAAGAAATGAAAAAGTAATAAATAAATTCTAAAAGGACAAAAGCATGTCAATTAAAATTAAACTTAAACTCAACGATGTTTAATTTGCGAGTCTATGTAAGGTAAATATATTGAATTATATATTTTTAATTTTATTGCGACCGTTAGAGCAGTAATATATATATATATATATATATATATTTATATATATATATATATAATATATATATATGTCTATTACTGCTCTAACGGTTGCAATTATTGTTTAATCGTTACCAAATTCGATATTTAGTCGTTTTATCTAAAAACAAAGATCAAGTTTCTATAACATCTAAAATCTGACAAGGGATAGAGGGGGGTGGTTAGTAGGAAGGAATTTCGAAAATGCGAAATGTTACTATACTTTTGATCGAAACATTGTATGAAACCAATCTTCATGCAAATTAAATTTACTATAAATATTGTTATATACATATTTTCCTTATAATATGAATTAACTGAGATATGTGGATTTTATAGTTTTTGGCTTCTAGTAAAGCCCCACTCCTACTAGTCCCATATTAATAGCAAGCTGTTATATCATGAACCACTTCATTACAAGGTTAAATATCAAATGTTGTTTTCAACAAAGCTTTATTATACGAGATAATTAAAAATACGTTCAGTTGATCCCCCAGCCCTTTCTTTTGTTCATAGATTATTAATATCTGAGTGATTGAGATAGAAATTATTCAGATTCATTTCAAATTAACCCTCTCTACCTATAGTAAAGAGTTTTTCAATAAAATTAATATGTTATATTCAGATATATTTCTTTAATTGTTCATCTTTCCGATCTAGAATACGAAGTTGGGTGCCCAATTTGTTTACAATTCAGGTGCTTTCCTTTATAGATATTATTAACTTGTAAATTGACTGAATGATTTCTTATTACCGTTTGTATTTATACCCTTAACATTCACGTTTGTGTTACCAGTATGTAGATTTATCTGTTGTAAACCTTCCCGTAGGAAATCTGATTAGTTTATGCAGCCCCTGAGTGACGGACTTTGTGTTTTCTGTTATAAACATGTTTAATTGTTTAAGTTAATGGTAAATCGTGTATGAGTTTTTCGAGGAAAATTCCAACATGGCCAGCAGTATCACAAAGCCTAGCCTTTCTCATTGAGGGTAGGTAGGGAAAAAAGCTCGTCACGCAGGGGTTGCGTAAACTAAGTAGATTTTCCTCTAACTGATCTCACCCCACCGTAACAATCCTATAACTAGGAGAGCGACCTAAGGGGACAGAAGGCTGAAAGTATGAATAAGTCTCATAATATCTCAGTAACGAAATAAATTTATTGGACAAAGTAGATGTAGAGTATCAATAGTGTAACAAGATTGCTTCTAAATCATTATTCGATCTGACTCATATCAACGGAGGTATTTTTGAATGTCCGCTCTTTCTAAGCCCCTCCTTTAGATTTCCTTTTCTGATTTCAGCCATAACGATTAGACTTTTTGAGAAAGGCCCGTTCACGAAGTATATGTTTAAGTATTCTAAATTTGTTGTCAGTAATGGCACATCAAAATTTTTACGACGAGTTCAGTATCACACGTTTGCTTGGATTCGAATATTTTGGTGTGTACAGTATTTAGTGTCATAAATTCATTTTTTGGTGGCACATTTGAACTAAAATGTGGTTCATTCGTTTATTTGGTAGGGACTGGTGGTTGAGGACTGTTGGACGGAAGACACTCGCCCCAAGCCTTGGCTGGGTTAGGCAGTTCATCATCTTTATCTCTGCGGAATACGCCATTGTTTCGGGAGTTGAATCGTTAATTTGAAATAACACTATGTTGTCTTACTCATCCCATTGTCTTGAATACTCCTTCCCCTGATAATAGTCAGCCTTAACTGAGAGCTATCAGTAATATATATCACTCAGATAATGTATCTCTGATAAGTAATATCTATCATCTTAGATAAAGTCGTTACAGAAAAGACACATGCACTTGAACCACATTAAGTTATCTGTGTGCATATGATAATGAGATATTTCGTATATTTTCAATTACCAGCATAGTTCCTTAAAAAACGAGAAGCCACTCATTTAATACTAGCTGAATCACTCTTCAATAACATGATGAAATAAATATATATTTCACCGAAATATAAAGATTGCAGTGATTTAGCGTCATGGTTAAATTTTCGGTAATGGCAGCTTGGAGTTACAACTGAAAATTTGGATAAAAATTTTGACTTTTAAACCACACAATAAATTGACGAATTTAAGTTATTTCCCATCAATGGTGCATTTAAGTTGAGAAAATATGTCCAAGGACTCTGCCGTTACAAAAATGTGATGGTAACTGTTGCAATGTCACTTCTCGCCGAAAAGTTATTTTGTCCTGCTGCAAAAGCACTTGAAAAACATTGCACAAAGGTATCAGTAGACATCAAAAGTCCATCACACAGGGGCTGCGTAAACTAAGCAGATTTCCCTCATGAAGTTATACAATAGAGAAATCTCCATACGAGTGCATACGGAAACGGCCGAACTAGCTTTTGGCGGGAAACTCACTCTTGTCCGTTATCTGCTCACTTTTGATAAAAACAGTTAATGAAATATATCTGAATCTAACATATTAATTTTATTGAAAACAAATTTACTAAAGCTAGTGGTGTAATTTGTAATGAATCAGAATCAGTTTTATCTCAATCACTCAAATTCTAGTAATCCAAAAACATAATAAGGGGGGGGGTCACTGAAATTTCACAACAAGACGGCACTGCACTGTCCTTTACTTCGCGGCACTGCACTGTCTTAAACACGGCACTAAACTGGTACTTACAGTCACGGCACAACACATAAAAACACTTTACCGCACTGCACTAAATCGCACTGTAGCACTAATGTGAACATCAAGACAGGTGAGAATAAACTGACTCGCTCGTGGTTGGCCGGGTCTTTATATAGGTCGTCGGCATACATCAAATTGGAATTGTCTGGACCCTTCGACGCGGGTCTAGTAGGTCTAGACCCTCTGTCGCCCTCTTTGTTTTGATCTATATCGCACTAACCCAAATACGTGTATTTGGAGTGGAGTCGTGACTCTCTCTTGAAGGATTATTCATGTATTTAATTTTCGCAACAATATATATATATATATATATATATATATATATATAATATATATATTATATATATATAATTTTGAACGGACCTAATTTTCGTCATCTCCTGGGTAGGATCGATGGACAATTGAGGAAATTTTTCAAAACCTGCGTCTTGAGAACGACCTCAATAGCTGATTAAGGAAAGGGAAATCTGCTAAAAACTAATAGTGTAATAGTCCATGGAAATTAAAATGACCAATGGTGGATATCTATATCAGGGTCAATTCGGTGAAATGATATTCAACTAAGATTCTATGAGGCTCGTGTGCGAAAGCATACCCACAGAGTCAATGATGCGACTTTTAAATTAATTCGGAGAATTGAGGAAATCCTGAGTGTCTCGGCATTGTTTATTTAGAATACATCTTGGCAATCATTCCCAGGGGATGGAGGTTAGAGGGACATAGAAAGTGTAAAGCTGGGGGATCAACTTTCTTTCGTATTTTTCAATATGGCCTTGTTAATAAGCCTTGTCAAACATGGATTGGATTCCTGTAGGCCACAGTCAGGGCAACAGTTTTGTTTATGCAGATCATCAAATTCTTGTAGGATTTTCAAAGTATTAATGATGGACTGAAACAACTGAAAATGGTGCTTGGGCATTGTGGTTTGCAGCTTAAATATATATTTATATTCATGTATAATCTTTATGTAGCTCTTTAAATCTCCAAGATTCTTTGTGAAATTTTGTTGATACCATGAAGACAAATTGAATCAAATAGTCAACTTATACTGTTTATTGTCATAATGTTCGGAGATCATACATGCTGTTACATGGTACTAAAATTGAAAACTTTGTGTAGATGGCGAGATGAAGTGAATGTTTGCTGCGGAAGTAGTCCAGTTTTAATTTAATTTAATTTCTATGTCAGTAGTATTTGGTTTCCTGTGATGTTTGAAGGGGGTGTAATATTACATTGTAGGGGTGAAATAATTAAGTTTATTTGATAATATGATAAATATTTATTCCAATCTAGTTACTCAATTTAAATATATTATACTACTACCAAAAATACTCATCTGAATCCAGTAATTTAGACGGATTCAGAAATTCTGCTTTAAGAATTTTCTTTTTTTTATTTAGCTCTTTTCTGAACTTACGGAAAAGAAGTTGTCAGCCATTAATCAGTATTATGAGTTGGTTCACTCATGTCTAAAATATCTAGTCAGCTGGGTCTGGTTAATGAATAAACGTAACAGCTGTTTTACAAAATAGACTTAGGTACATTACAGAAATTCTTTTCTTCCTTTCAAATGCTAGTTAAAGTTTTAATAATTCCTATTTTAACGCTATGAAAATTGGTTTATAAATAAATTACTCTTCATACAAAGACCATTTAGTAATGTATGCAGCTTTCTAACTGCTGTCTGTATACATTTTGGAAATATGTTCTTCATTTCACAATTCATGAAAAAAATTATCTTGTGGGACCTTAACATTCCTTGCGTATTTATAGGCCTAATTGACCCCCATCAAACTTATTTAATAAAATATCTTAATGACGAAAATATCTGCTACATATTTTCATTGAAAAATCTTAAAACATTTGAAACCTTTGCAGTTTGTGAGTTTCATTAATTCTTGTGAATGATTCCTGAGTAAATTAATGTTTCTTTTATGTGGCTCTGAATCATTAGGTCATCATTAGGTAAACTTCTCCTTTAATTGATTTTTTTTCAGCTTTAAATATTGTTTCGAAAAATTGAACATACGGGTATAGTCAGGTATATCTTCAAGTCACAGAAATATTAGATTTTACGAAAAAAAAATATGGTTATAAAGATTGTTCACTTACCTTTGACCATTAAGTTATGGCTGATCTCGACTGGCTGGTAAGCTGCTACTTGACATACATACTCTCCGGTGTCGTTACTGTTCAGTTTCTGTATCTCGAGGTCATACTCTTCACCGACGAGGCGTATCCTTGCATCTGGGGTCACCTTTACTTTTCCTGCGGTAAGCACGGCTATGTCACGCTTCCAAGCCTGGATGTAAGAACCTGCAGACAAAATTCCAGAGTATATTGAAAAAGATATAGTGGCCCAGAGAGTAAAATCGTGTATGACTAATGATTATGGCACCTGGGAAGGGGACACTGCTATTATTAATTTGGTGAATTTATGTATTTGTTTGATAGTTTTTTACTTTGTGTGTGTGTGTGTGTGTGTGTGTGTGTGTGTGTGTGTTTATTATTAAGCCACTTAAAAGACATGGAGCATAAAATAAGCACTGAAGAGAATCAGTTTTTTTCGTAATGATTATCTCAATAACCATCTGTATGGTTATGCACGTTGAACGCCTCAGGATCTTATCAGACTTATTACACTTACATTTATGAAGGAGTTTGTTTAGAAGATTTCCCTTGTTTTCGCTGTATTTCCTAAATTCTGCCGAAAATTCCGTTATAATTGAGCAAGTCGTCTCCTATTATGGCTAAATATACAAATAGTTGTGATTCACGAACGACCCATCATAACTAATCTGAATTCACTAGTAGGCAAAGGGTCGGAATATATATAAACACTATTTCTCCTTCATTCACTTGATTAACCCTAGAATGGTAGTGAACGTAAAAATTACGTATGATCTGGTTTGAACTGTTATCAAAGGGCCGTTAACGACCCCACCACCCCCACCCCTCAGCTATGTGCCCTCCAGACAGTTCGGACTTGACCACCGCCAAGTGCAGCTAAGTGAACCTTACCACTCATCCAATACTATTTTTTGAAATAAAAACGACACGTAATATTTACGTATCAATACCATTAACCGCAACTTTTTGGCACGTAAAATTTACGTATCGCTACTAATAACCGGTTTTTATGCCATAACTTAGTTAATGTTATTCTCAATTTATTTTCTTCCAATTTATTTTTCATATTATAATTTATTTTCTCTTAATGTTTTTAACTTTTATTTTTGAATATAAAAAATTCAAAGATGCATAAAAAGAATATAAATAATCTGTTTATAGTTTCGGAAAAATGGAGAAAAAGCATTCATTGGATGAAGAAATCAGAAATTTGTTGAAAGAACTCTCCGATGACTCAGATGGGGAAAATGACAATTATGAAATAGATGGTTATGGATAGGAGAGCGATGATGATCCGGAGTATTCTCCAAGTGATGAGGAGGCTGAGCCTTCGGAAATAATTGTAACACAGAGTGGGCTAGATAGCGATGAGAGTGAGAAAATTTTAGAAGACATCAAGGCAATCGAAGAAAGAGAACAAACACAAAAAAACCTAAAACCTCTCAACCACACAATATTGACAGATCAGTCACAATAAATGTAGAAGGTGGGGTTGTGCTTGGTAAGAATGGAGCACACAACCTCCGGAACGTGTTTCGAACAAAGCGCCTGAAAGGATTTCCGTGCACATTATTAGATATTAACGTAGATATAAGTTAAAGATAAGTGTATGTTTTAATAAAATAAAAAAAATAGTCTCAAAAATTAACAAATTTTGAATAATTTCACCAATTACCAGTTGCACACGTAAAATTTACGTATCAATACCATTAAGCGGGAAATAATATCACTACCATTCTAGGGTTAAAACTTCATTTTACGGGTTCTTTACTTCAATGCCTTACAAGGAGTAAACTATCGTTACTACTAGGTGCTGACTCATTGTAAGGTATGTATCTTAATGAGTCGATGAAGTACAGATCGCAAAACAAGTAGTGTTATAATAATGTGAATCAACGAGAAATAGTGTTTATTTAAATTCTGACCCTTTGCCTAAACGTGATACAGTACAAATATTTGTTACGGATGAGATCAGAATACGTATCTTGTCAATGTAAATCTTGATACTTCAAGAGCGCTTGTGAAGCATTTCTTAAATTTGGTAATAGTTTAAATTTCTTATGTTATTCCTCTCGATATAATGCTCTAATTGGTAGGATTTTTATCGTATGGAGAGTGTTAAATGTAGAAAGTTTTATTAATTATTTAGATCCGTTTATTCATTTCTGAAAATTTGATCCTATTTTCATTAGCAAACGGATAAATTGTTTGTTTGTTTCGTAGGGTTTTAGGGCGAAAAGCTACCAGGTTATCATCGCCCTGTAATATCTATAACTCACATTTTGGTATCCTCATCCATATCGCCATTTTATATTGTTAAATATAAACGAGGAAAATAATTTGTAGTTTCAATTTCTTTGTATAAATTCGAAATTTTCACAAAATTAAACAATTTATCTAGCTCTTTCGAGTCATCTCAAGGGCCACTTCTATATCCGTGGAAATATTGCATTCGTTTCGAATATCTGTATACTTATGACATTCCATCAATATGTGGTAGATAGTCAAGTCTGTGTTACACTTCCCACAAATCGGAGGTTGTTCTTTTGTCATAAGATAACCATGCGTAAATATTGTGTGCCCTATTCGGAGTCTTCCTAATACAACTTCATCTCTTCTGTTGTCTCTTGTTGAATATTTCCATGGATGGATGGATTTTAATAGTTTTTAGTTTATTGTTCTGGGTTTTGTTCCACATGTGTTGCCAGTTTTTATCAAATTCTTCTTCGAGTGGTTCATAAGTGTTCTGCAGATTGTTGTTGGTGTGATGGAGTCGAGTTGATGGGCTTCTCTGGCTGCTAAATCTGCTTTTTCATTTCCATCTATTCTCACGTGGCTTTGAATCCACATAAAGTAGACGACCTTCTTTAACTCTCGGGCATTTGTATTCGATAATGTATTTTTTGTACTATTGGGTTGTTTGTAAATACATCTTGAATACTCAATAGGGCACTCAACGAATCGGTGCATATGAGGAATTTGTCTTGAGTGGAGTGTTTGTAAATGCAGTGATATAAAGCGAACTGAATTGCAAATAATTCGGCCGAATAGATGCTGGTTAATTCGTTCAGTTTGAATTCTTGGCAGGAATTTTCTTCGTAGTAGGCGTAGGAGGAAGACTCGGCAGTTTTCGAGCCATCAGTGTATATGATCTTCGGGTGTTGATATTTCTCTATTTTATTAATGAAAGTTTCATTTATTTTCCAATAGTTGATCTCTTCGGAAGATTTGTTTATGAGTTTGGTGATTTGTGTATCTATAGATATTTCTTGGATTGTCCAAGGTTGAGTTGAGTCGAATTAATCAAACTGTTTGAGTTTCGAAATAGTTTTTCTGTTATGTTACTCAGCCTAATTCCAATAGGTTTTGGTATTGTGGGGTTTTGGTCGTATAGCCGTGAGTAGAGAGGGTGGAATAAACTCTGAAATGTCGGGTGACCCTTTGGGCCACTAGTTTGGCTAAGTATTTAGCTGCTATTTTTTGCCTTCTGAATGTCGCAGGTGGGATTCCGGTTTCAGCACACATGCTTATTACTAGGCTAGACCGGAACCTAATCCAGCATTATGAATTGCATAATTTATTGAAGGTACGTCTCTGGACAGCGAACTGACATGGAATATACATATAGACAACCTCAAAAAACGCGCATCTGAAACGCTTAAAATTCCTAAAGTACTGGATAACAAATCATGGGGAGCAGATAGGAGTACCATGCTAACATTATACAAAGCTCTGGTATTGTCTAAATTGGATTTCGGAAGTTTTTTATATGTTTCAGCAAACTTCAAAACGGATAAATTGCCGAAAAGATTGTATTCCTGTATTTAGCACAATAATATAATATTTGGAGGTTTCATTGACTAAAAAATTGAATTATACTGTTACGACGAAGTAAATTTACGAGATCATAGGCTCCCATAGATATATACCTACATTGTATATGCTAAGAGAAATCGAGTTCGTCTAAGAGATTAATGTAGCTGTCTGAAAGAAATGTAGGAGGCCAAGAAGATATCTGGTGAAGATAGAGACGACTTTTCTTCCGGGATAGCATACGTTTATTCATGAAAGATCGAACTAAAACACCTGTCACATTGGGCCAGGTCTAACATTGACATCTCTTTCCGTCTTACCAAAAATATGTTTTACTGGGCAGTCATAGCCGGAGAATGTTAAAAATGTTATCAGCCTTTGCTCTCGTATAATTAATACTAGCTGAATTATTCTTCAATAGCATGATATCTTTTCAACATATGCTTCACCGAACTATAAATATTGCTCACTGAAAATTGGTGTAAAAGTGTTGAATTTTAATTTACAGAATAACATTTTAGAATGTATGGAATTTCTCGACGATGGTGGATTTATGTTGAGAAAGATATCCAGGGAGCCTGTCATAACAAAATTATGGTGGCTACTGCTGCAATGTCACATGCAGTTTGTCCGGCTGCAAAAGCATTGGAAAAAAATTTGAACAATGGCATCCAGAACTATCAAGAGTAAACAGTGTAATAGTCCATGGAATTTTTAATGACCAATGATTGACAACTATTTCAGTGTCAGTTCTGTGACAGATGATATTCAACTAAGATTTAATCATACTAAAATGGGAGACCCCAGATATGTCAATGAAGCTATTGTTTGAGAGAGTTTTAAGTTTATATGGAAGATCGGCGAATTTCTCGTGTGTAATCTCCAAAGGAAATGCATAGATTATGAATGAGAAGGAGGCTATACCGATGCAGTTGCCTAATAAGGCATTTAAAGCAACGGGTGCCTAAACGTGTCTTAACGTTGTTTATTTAGAAGGCATCTTGGCATTCATTCCCAGGGGATGGGGGCTTGATTCTGCCTGGCAAAGTGTAAGGCTAGGGGATCAACTTTCTCTCGTTTTTTTTTTTGTTTTTTTTTCAATATTGCCATGTTAATAAGGCTTCTAAAACATGGAGTGGATTCCTGTAGGTCACAGTCAAGGCAACAGTTTTGTTTATGGAGATCATTAAATCACTGTAGCATTTTCTAAAGAAGGTCTTAATGATGGATTGAAACAACTGAAAATGGAAGGATTGAAATTTATAATGCTTTCCACCATTATTTGTACTTGTTTATTCAGGTTTAAATTAATAAAAAATAAAATAATCAAATACTAATAACAACTCCTCCAACCTACAATACTTAAAATACACAATTAATAAGGGGGTCCTTAACTCCTTGAAAGACCATGAAGGACATTATAAAAAAAAGGAGAATTAGAAAATTGTTCTAAACACTATCTCATGGGCATATCTTTTATTTGACTTAAATAAACCCCTCTCCCTTTTAGTTACTTTTAATGAAAACAGATGGATAGGAAGACTGATAGGGAAACAAAATGCAGTTTTAAAATTACCTGAATCGTAAGAAAACTGGTACTATCTTCCTTGAATTCAAATAGAATTTCAGAGAAACCTTTGAATTTTATAAATAGAAGATTATTATTATGTTTTCTAAATAATACAAAAGATAGTTAACTGATTAGGAGGTACACCCTCAAGACCAGAACACTATAGACAACAGCTATTTTCCCTCAAGAGAAAATGTTTAAAAATAGTTTAAATTATTTTCTCTTCAAAACACTTAAAAAGGTTTCTATGGAATTTTATATTTGATTTTGGAGGGAAAACATTTGAAAAGAACAGACTTTTTCCAAGAAGTGAATTTTTTTCCTCTTCGGGTGAAGGGAAATATTATCATGAAGAGCTAATTATTCCTACTTTATATACAATCAGTACAAGTAAAGCCTATTTGGAAGTCAATAAATATATTCTCTTCCAATTAACTCTAATGAGAAAAATTAAACCTGAAATCGTATGGACATTACATTTTAAAAGGTCGAATTTCAAATTAAAATTTCAAAATTATGAAGTCCTAATCCCAAATCTCACTATACTGATATTATATGAAAATGTGTGAACTTCACTGAGAATGGTTTTCCACTTGTATAAATGTTCTATATTAGAATATCACGCGTAAAAATTCTTAACATTTGGCAATTGGTACTATTTTGAACTTTATTAATTTAAGTGGTGTTGGGATTTGTTTGAATATCTAAACAAGTATTCCACCAATTGCCAATTCATTCATCATGGAAATATGAAATGAATGACTGAAATAATGCTTTCATTATTCAAAGGGATAATTCAATTTAATTAATGTTACCTTCATATCTTGATGTTGGGAAAAATCCTTTATTTAAATCTAGAAAGACGGAAGCAGTTCTTTATATCCTAATTTATAGCTTTGAGCAAGGTAATACTATTTCATATCCTTTAGTTAATGGGAAATTTAAGGATTCTCTGTTCTGAAAAATGGCCAAAACATCAGTTAAGAAGGGGCTGCGTAAGTGAAGTAGATTGTTATGGGTGTTACATAGCTGTTAGGCATTTTTCTTCGATATATTCAAGTAATGAAAGCAGAAAGGAACATTCGTTGACTATAAAGTTTTGTTGTCATGAAGCATTTTACAGATATGATACTGGGCATTGCAAAGTCCCAAAATAAATTATTTTATTGAATCGGTTGTTGCGGGTAAACCGTAATCCAATAACCCAAACAGATGCTGGCATCCAATTTTTAATAGACCCTCCCTTCTCCCCGAAAAAAAACCATATTACAGTTGAAATCTGTAGGGGAAGAGCTGACATATAAAAAGAGAGTGGGGCAGAGTGAGATAGGGGAAGGTTTAATAAATACTATCAGGTCCTGTTGTGAGATTCAGGAGCGGGGAAGGCACGTGAGTTGATAATTTTTTCCCCTGGAAGCCCAGCCTCGTTAGAGGAGGGATCAAACGGCCATATATAAAAAGAGGGCAGGGGTTGTCCCTCTGAATAACCGAGTCTCCATGAATAAAACATACTAGTAATGACTTTGTGTACCCCAGGCTCGGCCATAAAGCTCTTCTGTCATTGCAACGCTCCCAGTCAATGGACACGACGCTCACTCACTGTTTTTCTCTAAGAATCACATAATTTAGGTCGAGTGTTTCGAGGAAAAACATTTTAACCTCCTTTGGAATAGATTTTTCACCCATTATATCACGTGTTTATTACTTGGTCCAACAACACATTCCTTGTCATAAACACGACTTCAATTGCCATGACCTGGAAGACTGGATAGTTTGACAGTTCATTCTGTAAAAGTATTGAATAAGGCAAAATAAAATTGCAGTTTGGAGTTATAAACACAAAATTTTCGAAAGATGTGACAGAGACAATAAATTGGGAATCAGCTTTACTCGTTAATTCTCGCAGAAAGATCTGATTAAAGAATATCCTGCTGAGGTTCATGGAAAGCTGGTCAGCATGAGTTCGAAAATAATTTTGGTACATCTCTAACGAAAAGAAACATGGCTCCATGACTCAAATACAGATAAGAGAAAGACATATTTGCTGTCTTGATGTCCGTCGCGATTGCTTCTCTTCTAGTTTGTCTGCTCTTATCAAAAGTTATCTCTGTATGACAGAACTTTTAAGTTTTCTAGACTTGATATACAAATTTATTGAACATACACAAAAACAATATGGGTATTTACTCGCAAATATGGGCAAATATGGGCTAGTAAATTTGACAGGGTTAAAATGTAGAAATTAATATAATCTTTATGAATTAAGCTCTGAGATTCTCCAGAAATTTTAATTCGGCGGGATAATATGAATGTTGCGGAGATGTATGTAATTTTGCGACTCTGGATCTATGCTGCCATAATTTATATTCTTTTATACCCTTAAACGATGTCACATTATAATTTAAAATGGCTTCTGGGATTTTACCACGCTTTTGTGTGCCAACTACCACAGGCTTTAACATAGACCATATAAGAGTAACATTTTCCAAACTAGGAGTCCTTTTCTAAACAAAACATTAGTTTGATTTATATATTACAAAATTGTCACTTACAAATTATGTTGCAAAAAAGTGGAAACAAGGATCGAATGGAACCTAATTTCAAACTAGTTTTTTTAGTTTACTTTTCAATTTGACTTAGTAAGTGCAGGGTGTTTCAAAAAGAATATACGCAATACGAAGTATTATTTTGTCCTAACTGTCGATCGCTCCGCCTCAGCTCGGCTGTTGGAGAAACGAATAAATAGTCTAGTTTATTGTCGGGTTGATTTTGAAGGCCTACGCTGGAAAGAGTTTGAATTCGTGTAACGTTTTCTTCAGGGCGGCAAGGACCCTTTCCTTTACATACACATCCGGTATCTTCAAACTGTCAATACCATTTGGGAATGTTCCATTCATTCTGAGGATCAATTTGGTACCTCACCCGTCTTTGCACTGTAATCACGGAGTTGCACTTCGCAAACTCGAGAACACAAAATAATTTCTGTTGCGGAGAAGCCATTTTAAACAATGACGGCTACCAAACACAACAGAAGACAACTGTCATCTAGTGACTCTAATATAAATGTAATTTGATATAAGTGGGGTTACCCCCCCCCCCAAAAAAAAAAACCACAATAGAAACTTATGTTAGGGAACAACAAAATATATTCATTAGATAAGGTTGGGTTAAAAAAAAAAATATGAATGCATGACATTTACACACACAGCATGTGAGTGTGTGTGTGTATGTGTTTATAGTGACATGAAGGAATTCATGTTTAGTCTTCAAAGTAAACCCACATTCCGATGCGATCTGATTCATAGTGTGGATCACATTCTTTCGACAATATTGACTGGTTTCATACAAACAGAAAACATTTTCAAGTATTTTATATCATTCATTTATGATTATGTTTTTTAATGTAAAATATATTCTAAAAACCGCGCATTGTCAATGTCAGGCCACTATCAACGATCATATTGACGAATGCATATTTTGACGTCTAATTGAACTCCCTCCACTCATGGTTGTAAAACCGAAGTTCTGTTGGAAAACGGGAGGACGGTCGGACGGGCAGAATGACAAGACTTAAATATTGTCATCATTAGCCTCAGAGTTATCTGAAATATCTAAAAAAAAAAAAAAAAAAAGTTACTCTCTTAAAATTAAATAAAACAGCAGTGGTTTACGTATCACTAGTTTTAGCTGTTCCACTTGAAGAAGGGCTAATGAAGATACGAAACATGTAGATGTGAATATTGAATAAATTTTAGTAGAATACTTATATTATAGAATAGTTTTATAATTTTATTTGTACGTATTTAGATTTATATTCAATGCATTATAGAGAAATATGAGAAACTTACTCGCAGCTAATATAACTAGACACTTTCTGCATATTTATTTACTCAAAGGTACAATTAGTAAGGGCCGTTGACCGTTGTATATGTGAAGAGGATGTAAGAGCAGATCAGTATTGATTCTTTATTGGGAGGCATAAAGAGGGTCCGAGATAATGCATTATTTATTGGAGGGAAGTTTCCACATACTCTGAGTCAGTGCCGAACACAGACAGACAGACGCAGCCACTAATATACAACCAGTTCACTTTATTACTCTTCTTCCCCTCTTCCGCGCACAGCCCTAATTCACCCCCAGAACTGTGGCAATATAAAAAAAAAAAAAGTTCTTCCCAACATCCCCCTGATATAGAGGCTATGAAAACGCTGATAAAAACTATCCGTTCCCCCACCCCCGTTCCTCATCCGGATCCTATCGGAACCAAAGAGACCCGAAAAAAAGGAAAGAAAGGAAAGTTTTACCGATCTCCCTGGGAAGGAGGACACTCAGCAGTCGTTCCCTCAGCTATTGGTTTTTGAATCATGAGTTTGTTTTTAGCCTCTCTCTCTCTTCGTCTCTTAAGTAATTTATTGTGGGGATTCCGGATTTTTATTTATCAATAAGGAAGTTATATTTCCTACTGGGAGAGAGTCCTCTCCAAGACTATGAAAAGGGCCGTAACTCATCCAAGAACTTTCTATTCTAGCGGAAGTCGTTTGTCACCAAGTCCTCCAAAAATATTGACGGCTCGATTACTTATTTACAAGATTATTTACAGCGTGTGAGGGACCTCAAAATACCGCAGGCAGTAAAAATGTCGCATAGAAGCTGACAAACATTCACTGCTCCTTGCCATTTTCCTGCAACTTTTTATGTCTCAAACTTCAAATATTGTTCAATCCGTCAGTTTTGTCCGCAGCGTATTTATCAATATTTATCATTTTTGACGAAATTCAATAACATTAGTAACTGCGAAAATGATTTTTCAGATGTCGGACATGGATGTCCTTTATATATAACGTTGAGTCTGGATCCAGCACTTCAGGATTAGAAAGATGTAGTCTTCCTGCATTAAATCACTACTTTTATCAACCAGTTTCGACACATCAGTGGCGTCTTCAGGTCCTTTGTGAAAATGGAGCATAAACCATACCTACAAGAAAATGTTAGATACCTTGCTAACACAGCCGTCCCCAATATATTGACAGTAATGGACAGGACAGTGTTAGCTTCCTTATTAGCCATTCTATAACGATATTCTTATAGTGTTGATTTTTTTTTCTTTTTAGCAGATTTCCCTTAAGGGAAATCAGCTATTGAGGTCGTACTCATGACGCGAGTTTCGAAAAATTTCTTCAAATGTCCATCGATCCCACCCAGGAGATGACGAAAATGTCCGTTCAAAATTATATATATATTTGTCTGTTAACGCTCTAACTCGATATTTAACTGTTTTATGCAAAAAGACAGATCAACTTCGGTAATGAATGAACTCGAACCAGAGGGAGGGAGGTTTAGAGGGGGGATTTTCGAAAATTCAAAATATCTCCGTTATTATGCATCGGATCGAAAAATTGTATAGAGCCAATCTTATTGCAAATTAAATTTACTATAAATATTGTTATATAATTTATTCTCTATCTTGAATATTAACCGAGACATTTGCATTTTTATGAAGTCGTGGGACACGTGTCGGGTATTGTTCGGATTAGTTCGGCCGTTTTCGTAACTGTTCGGCTCAGGTGGAACCTCCTTCTAACTTTACCTGTCGTTTCTAAGCTTACCTTACCTTCGTTACTTTGTGAGATTTATGCAAATACGTTCTGTTCAACCGCCCCCCCCCCTTCTTTAGTTCTTGGACTACTAAAATTTGAGTTATTAAAATATAAATTATTCTTACAATTCAGAAGCCGTTTCAGTTGGGAATTTATTAAAATTAACTGAAAGATTTCTCATTACCGTTTGTATTTACTCAAGGTGGTGTTGTGTTACGAGTATGCAGATTTCTCTATTGTAAAACTTCACATGGGAAATCTGCTTAGTTTACGCAGCCCCTTTCATTGAATATCTGAAGTTGCCATTTATGTGTAAACGCTAGTTAAAAATAAAGATTTAATGCAGGAAGACTACATTACTCTAACCCTGAAGCGCTAGATTCTGACTCAACATTGTATTTGAAGAGGAATGAATATTCTCCGCACTATGAATCACATCGCAACGGAATGTGGGTTTACTTGGAAGGCTGGACATGAATTCCTTAATATCACTATAAACATACAACTAATTCATCGCCCTATTTTCAAAAGTTCATCTATCGGATCTCTGAAATGTGTCCTAGTAAGCTCTCACTTCTACTGATACGAAATAACAATGGTTTATGGTCACAAAAAAAGAAAGAAAAAAGAAGCAGACAACCAAAATGACCCTGCTGAATTTCATTAATATAAGGGTACTTACTAAAGTTACGTTAACGAGCACATTGGCGGTGGGTGGGGGGAGTGGTCAACCGACATTGAAAACTACTGAAACTCTACAACGAAAACTTTTGAAAAAGAAAAAATGCCCCCGCCTCGGCATCCCTTCGCTCATAGAAGTTTTCTTTAGCATTATCACTTCCTTAACTGCGATATTTAGAAGAGATGATACTGGTAGCGAAATAATCCAAAAAAATTCACTTTTGTGAGTAAAAATAGGTATTTAGACTTTTAAATATATATATTGTTTTTATTTATTTATTTAAATGAGTTCCGCAACACCGGCGATTTACTCATAATTAAATCGTGCAAAAAAAATAGAAGGAAACGTAAAAGGAGTGAACAAAGGTGGTTTTTGATAGGTTCATCATTGGAATACCATGTTTATAAGAAACAAATAGTATTGTATGTAAACATCGAGATGGTGAAAATAATATAAATGAAAATATAAGATCGACTGGGGAGGGTGGAGAAATAAATAAAAATAATAATAATAAAATAAGGAAAAGAGAAAAGCAAAGAAATGAATAAATTAAAAAAAAAGAGAAAACCAAAAAAAATGAATAAATAAAAAAAAAAGGGGGAAGGGAAAGAGAAACTAAAAAATAAAATAATATATTAAAATAATAATGAATAAAATTAATGTTTATACACTCCGCTAATGTAAGAAAGAAGTAAGGAGTAGTGTGTGTGTGTGTGGAAATTGTAGGTTATAGTGTGTTGTATATATTAATGTCTTTTAGGTGTTTAATGATTGAGTCTAGGTAATTACTGTTATCGGTCAAAAGTTCCTGTAAGTCATGTGGAATATCTAAATTGTCTCTTAGTCGACAGTTAGTCAATATGTGATGTACAGTTAATGTTTCGTTACAATGTCTACAAGTCGGTGTGTCCTTGTTTGTCATTAAGTGTCCGTGGGTCAGCAAGGAGTGGCCAATGCGTAGTCTGGACAGCACAACTTCCTCTCTTCGTGTGCTAGACCCATCTGGTGACTTGGATAAATATATTATCCATATAAAATATATTAAAGGTATGGGAAATACAAAATACCAAAAAAATGAACAATAAAATATACAGAATAAACCTATGTTAACGGAACACAAAACATCGTATAAATGTATACAAAAGTGAATAAAAACTATAACTAAATTTTTATTTATTTAAATGAGTTCTGCAATGCCGGCGATCCACTCATTAGCCAGGTGTGCTTCAATAAGCAAACAGATACAAACAAACGAAAAAGGGAATAAGAATGAACTTTAGAATACGGTGATTCCTGAAACAGTTCATTGGCATTCCAGTCTATATGTAGGAAAAGATATTGTGTATGGAAACAGAAGCGGAAAAAAAAGAGAATAAATAAATAAAATTGAAGTGTATACATCCTGCCGTATAGAAGAAAAGTGTTTAGAAATTTTAGACAATAGTGTGTTTTATGTATTAATATTTTTTAGATGTTTAATGATTTTGATCCAAAAATACAGAATCTTTTAAATCGTGAATATAATGGTAGGCTAAAAATCGAATCTTACATGTCTATTCATAAAAAAATAAATGATCTCAGTATCAATTCATGTATCAAAAAGTATTACATGTCATATGAATTGCATATGTATGTGCGTGTGTATATATATATATATATATATATATATATATATATATATATATATATATATATATATTAGGGGTCCAGGTGACTGAGTGTGTTAAAAAGCAAGGATAAATCTACAAATACCCTCAGTAATCGTATGGTGAAATAGGTGCTGGTTCGATCCCCACCGAGGGAAACAATTCGTTAACGAGTTCACTGCCAGAGCGCACTAGAATCGCAGTACTTCTGGATCAACGGGAGCCTAATGAGTATATACTTCAGACAGCTCCCCAGATTGACTAACGGTTAAGACTCTCATAGATCCCGTCTGCAAGCAGGCTGGCACGGGGTGAACTGACCACGAACCTCCATGTTCAATTTAAGCTCGTCAATCTACTGGAAACAACTCATTCCAGGTTCTCCTTGGTTAACCAGGGGTCTTGCGTCACGCTGATCAGTCACTTTGTAAAACTTTGCTCTTATTAGTATATATATATATATATATATATATATATATATATATATATATATATATATATATATATATACACATATATTCTAGTGACCTTTTCCAAATCCAGGGGCATTTGTAAAGTAATTCGGGTATCGAGTTCTCTTCATTAGAATGTCGAGATATTTTTATCTGTGCATAATTTCTGGATGAACGTCCGTTTAAAAATTTACAACAAGATAGTTTAAACGTAAGCTACATTACAAAATGATAAAGGTAATAATGAAAACGAGAAAAAAATATCTGGTAAATGTTATGGGGCAAGTGAAAGAAATGGAAAAACGCGGAATTAAATTAATTCATGTCCAACCTGAATAATGATTTTAATGAGAAAACAAAGTAATGGAGCCGAGCAAGGAAACGCTATTGGCTTTATAATGACAGTAGAAGCTAATGCCTCGCTGATATGATTACATGAACGCATAACTTTGTCATTACATTGATATAAATGATGGAGGAATCTCAGGGGAAAGGTTATTAAAAAATACGCTTGAAAGGTCAATCGAAACACATGCCGGGACTAGGCCGTCTGGAATCAGAATATTTAGATTCTTTGGAAAACGTTAAGCCCGCAATAACTTGAATACTGTCTAGACAATCTAACTTCAAAACATTGTGGCACATTGTCTATGGCATAGAAGGATCCGCTTAAATAAATATTGAAGTTAGGAACGAAAAATCATCAATGATAACCTCCTCACTGTTCATATTTACATGTAGCACGTAATAAAGGCCTATTGAAAACAATATTTGGCATTGAACCTTTAAAGACGACGCTGCATGATATATTTGTTTATTGTTAACCTGCGATGATAGTAGTGGGGGTTCACTGAAGGCTCAAATTTAAAAAAAATGTCATGGATAATATTCAAAATAGAGAAAACGTGTATACGAAAACATATATAGAACATTATATTTACAAAAAGATTGGTTACGTACGATTTTTCGATTAGGCTCATAATATCGAGGATATTTCTAATTTTCAAAATTTCCCACCACTAAGCCCCCCACCCCCTCCCCCTCACTGAGCCTAACGTCATCTAGGCCGGTAGAGTACTTCCTAAATGGAAGTCCGCTAAAATGTTTATCGCCAGTAAGCACAAATAGTCATTTAATCGAATTTCTCCGAAGTTCCAAAGAAGTAATTTACCATTTCCAACATAGACTTCTGTGAACGTTATATAATCCTATTAAGTCTAGTTGGTTGAGAGGTGAGAGATCTAACGACAACAAACTTCTCGGGATGAAAGCAAACTTAGTAAAGCAACTGGCAAAAAATAATTGACTTGAGGTTACTTGGAGCTTTAGTTAAGTCCTGAAACTAGTTCAGATGTCAAACTATGGTGGTGTTATGTTCACTTTCTTCGCCGTTAATTCCTCCACTACGAGAGTTTTGCATCACTGAAATTTAATATCGTCTAATTGGAATTTGAAAAAAAAATTGTTATGTAAATCTTAAGTTATGGAATTTGGAAAAAATTGTATTGTTGGTGAATGTTTATATAAATAATAACAAATACCCTGGAGGTTAAATAAAAAATGCATATAACCCCGAAAAGTAATCACAAGAAAAGAAATCCTCCTCCTGGTACAATCGTCGTATAAGGAAAAGTAATAATAAATAATGCTAATAAAGATAAACGGAGAGAATTAGAGAGGAATTTGGAATTTCACCACTAAACTACAGTAGACAATTCCAGCCTGTATCGTCAGCAGGTCGAATTCCAAAGCAAAAACAGATCCAAGAGACAAAACAGAAGAAGAGGTCTTTGCCAAATGAATGAGATGTACAGGAAGCACGTAAACTTGCACTTCTTCCATGGGGTACTATACAGGTTTATAGTTAAAACAGACGTCAGATTATAGACATCCACGAACTTCAAATGATCAAGTTAATACGTACTCGTACTTAAAACACTAAGATATTGACTTTAGCAACGATCAAACGCAAATTGCGGATGCTAGAACGTTAAGAGACAAACATATATGGCTATATCTAATGACATTAAGGGAAATGGATTCCCACAGAACGAGAGATGGTGTCAACCAAAGAAACAAACAAGTATCGGGTCGCATGAAATCTCGGAGGTATGCAAACCACATTTAACCCACGTCCGGGGTAGGAATGACGAGATGAGCAGGAAACCGACAACGTACCCTTATCTAGAACTCAAAATTGGTGCCATATCCAAATACAGATTACACGACATGTAATAAGAAATCTATTTCAAGGCCTCATACGTAAATATTACCATCCCCATTTGTTCAAATAAAGAACATGTTAATTAGTTACAAAATATTTTAATTTAATTTAGAAAAGTCTGTCACGTAAGTGCTGCGTTAACTAAGCAGATTTCCCAAGTGCGTCACGGCTTTGGATTTTTCTCGAAACGTAAAAGTTCATTTGGTATATAAGCATCAAATAAAGTGATTCAAAATATATCATCTTACTGTTAATCTAACATGAGAGGGAGTTGGGGTTTACTGAAGGGTTTTCGCCTGGTAAAAGGTGGTCACGCAGGGGCTGCGTTAACTAAGCAGATTTCCCATCATTTATCTCAAAACGTAAGAGCTCAATAAGAACAATATTTGGCATTTAGGCTTCAAATGCTTATTATATAACAGCTTATTGTTAATATGAAATGAGTAGGGATTGGGGGATACTGAAGACTAAAAACTGAAAAAAAGAAAATATCTCGGTTAATATTCAAGATAGAGAATAAATGAATAAAACTATATTTATATAGCATTTTAATTTCAACAAGAGTGGTCCTATTCAACCTTGCGATCCGACTTATAATAACGGAGATATATCGAATTTTCAAAAATCCTCCCCTCTAAACACCCCCTCCCCGTGATTTCAGCCGTTAACGAACATGATCTTCTTTTTTTTACATAAAACAACTAAATATTGAGTTTGGTAACGATTAAACAATAATTGCGACCGCTAGAGCGGTAACAGACAAATATATATATTTACACTCACAGTTTTGAACGGACCTCATTTTTATCTTCTCCTAGGTAGGATCGATGGACATTTGAAGAAAAATGTCAAAAATCGCGTCATGATTACGACCTCAATAGCTGATTTCCCTTGAGGGAAATCTGCTAAAAATGCAAATATCTAGGTTAATAATAATTATAGTGCGAAAATGTACAGAACATTCCATTTGCAAGAAGATTTATTCTATATAATGTTTCGATCCAACCCATAATAATGAACATATGTAGAATTTTTGAAATTCCCCTCCCCAGAAACTTTACCTTCTACTGGTCCGATTTGTCTATCTTTTTACATAAAATAATTAAATTTTGGTAAAGGTTAGAAAATACTGTGACTTCTAGAGCGTTTACAGGCATATATATACATATATATATATATATATATATATATATATGTATATATATATATATATATATATATATATATATATATGAGCTGCTTAGAATGAAAATGGTGTAAGTCAAAATTTTTCACAATTTGAGTTATGCACAGAAATGTGTTAGTTTTTAGTTCTTCTATTCAGTGTGACAGTGGTGTAAGCCAGTAGTTCAAAAATTAGCCACTAGGAGCAGCACCAATAATGGTAACTAACCAAAACAGCTGTAAGATTGAAAATGAGAGTTGTGTAAGTCACGAGTTGCATCTCAGAAAAGCGGAATTTGCAAGAGAAAGCATGAAAAAAGATGGCAAATCAACCAACACGGTTCAAGAGAGTTATGTTTGTAGTATGGACTTACAGAAAGCTCTCCCTTTTCCAGTACTGACCGTAAGGGATACCTACTACAAGCGAAATTGTTACTGCTACAATTTCGGTGTGCACGACTTGGGAAAAGGCACCGGGTACTTTTATGTTTGGGACGAGACTGTAGCTTCCCGAGGTTCCCAAGATTTAGTTTCTTGTTTAATAAAGCATTTGAAACTAAATGCTCGCAATAAGAAAAAAGTGACAATATACAGTGACACCTGCACAGGGCAAAATCGTAATATAAATACAACCCTGGCTCTAATGAGATTTGTTCAAAGTGGGGAAACGGACATTGAAATTATTGATCAAAAATATCTAGTGCCAGGGCATTCATTCCTCCCAAACGATTCGGACTTTGGATGTGTGGAATTAGCTGCAAAAGGGAAAAGTGTGTATGTGCCCGATGACTGGTATAGTGTAATGAAGTCTTGCCGTCGCAAAAACAAATTTATTGTTTGCCAAATGAATCGTGATGATTTTTTTTCTACAAAAAATTTGGAGAGGAACATTAGCAAGAGAAAAAAAATACAAGCAATATTGATGTGAACTGGCTTAAAATACAATGGATAAGGCTTGAAAAAGACGATATTTACACGATAAAGTACAAAGAAACTCTCCAAGAATTTATTGACTTTGAAAAAATTGATATCACTCCTACAGGAAGAAAAGGAAGACCAGTCCATTTAAAAAATTTACCATATGACATGTTGTACCCTAGTGTTAGACCAGTGTCCATGAACAAAAAAAATGATATGATGGCTTTGCTAGCTTTCATCCCTCCAGTCCACCACGGATTTTTTCGTAATTTGACAACAACTAATAATGATGAAGAGGATATAGGCCTCTTGACTTTGGATTATGAGGCTGAAAATAATATTAATGAAGATGATCCAGCTATATAATTTTTTGACATTTCCGTAGCAACGGAGAAGAGCAAAAAGCTTAAATGAACTATTTCAGTTAAAATTGTTGTTATTTTACTGCTCAAAACATTAAGAAACTATTTAATACTCAACTGTATGTTTTTTGACAAAAATACATGTAAAATAAATACCGAAACAGAATATAATTTACACTTTCTTTCACGAATCCTATCTACCGGTCAGATTGACAATGGTTTAAGTCACTCAAAGCTAGATAATACAGGTAAAATGTATTTTTTATGCTAAGTTAAGTTTATGGGAAAAAAATTGGACTTTGTATGATTCAAAAAACATTAAAACCATTTCAAGTTGTATGACCTAGATTTTTTGATTAGCTGTTACACGAAAACTCAAATTACTCAAAACATAGTTACGGTGACTTACACCATTTTCATTCTAAGCAGCTCATATATATATATATATATATATATATATATATATATATATATATATATATATATTTGATGGGACCCCATTTTAGTCATCTCATAGGTAGGATCGATGGATATTTGAGAAAAGTTTTCGAAAATAGCGTCATGAGTACGACCTAAATTCCCGTATTTAGCGTTGTTAGAAGATTTCCTTTAAGAGAAATCTGTTAACAACGCTAGTAGTCAGTGTATAGGATTTGTAGCATCTTTGTTTGAGTCGTAATTAGTGTTTGAACGAACGTTTGAATTAATTCACAGCAGAAAATTAATTTTTTGACAGCGGCTGATGGCTGTGTGTTGACAAGAGTTTCACTTGACAGGTTTTATGCCCGACATTTCAAACAGCTGTTTGGGTTCTTTGTCCCCATCAAAGGTGTTTTGTATACTTTTTCTCTATCTCGACCCGGAGATATTTGCATTGTTTCATTTTCAGTGTTTTGCGAATCCCCGCTTTTACTCTTACTTTATGTTGCTACGTTACCAAAATTTACGCCATTTTCAAGTCTAGTTTATATGGGATAATTAAAAAGAGAAAACGTTCATTAGAATGTCCAGATCTCTTTATCTGTCTATAATTTCTGGATGTCTGTCCTTTTAAAATTTTACAATAAGATAATTTAAAGGTAAGATACAATACAAAATGATAAAAGGAATAAAGAAAAAGAGAAAAAAAATATCTGGTAAATCTTATGGGGCAAATGTAATACATGGGAAAACACGGAGTTAAATAAATTTATTTCCTTCCTGAATAAAGATTTTGATTGGAAAACAAGGTAATGGGCCTGAGCAAGGAAACGCTATTGGCTTTGTAGACAGTATGACCTAATACCTTGGCTTGATTTCATGAACACATAATCTTGTCTTTACTTTGATATAAATGAGGGGGGGGGTCTCAGAGGAAAGGTTATTAAAAAATATGCTTAAAAGGTCAATCGAAACACATGTCGGGACTAGACCGTCTGGAATCAGAATATTAAGATTCTTGGGAAAACGGTAAGCCCGCAGTAACTTGAATACTGTCTAGACAATCTAACTAACGCAGAAAGATTATTTAACTTCAAAACATTGTACCCCATTGTCTATGGCATAGAACGATCCGCTTAAATAAATATTGAAGTTAGAAACGAATAAACTTCAATGATAACCTCCTCACTGTTTATATTTACATGTAGCACGTAATAAAGGCCTATTGAAAAAAATATTTGGTATTGAAGCTTTAAAGACGACATTGAATGATATATTTGTTTATTGTTAACCTACGATGACTAATAGAGGTGGTTCACTGAATGCTCAAAATAAAAAAATAAAAAATCAAATGTCTTGGTTAATATTCAAAATAGAGAAAACGTGTACATGAAAACATTTATATAACATTATATTTTCAACAAAATTGGTTACATACAATTTTTCGATTAGACTAATAATAACGGAGATATTTCTATTTTCAAAATTTCCCACCACTAAGCCTCCCTCTCACTGGTCTGATTTTAGCCGTAAACGAACTTAATATTTAGTTTTACAAAAATGATTTAAATTTCGAGCATGCTAATGATGAAACAAAACTTGTTTGTCTGTATGTAAACGTGGAATATACAGGGTGTCCCAAGTTCCCGTGCCACACCCCTCCCCCTGAAATCTCCAATTGTGTGTCCTTGAAGAATCCTTTTAGTCCATATCCAATCTCTTAACCTTCTCCCGGAACCATAACTTTAGAATTTCCAATGGAATGTCCTAATTCTTTTGGAGGATTCTTGCAGAAAATCAAATTCCTCAACGAGTTTAATTTTTTGATTTGATGTATCCTTTAGCCGTAAAATGCAAAACTCTTTATTTCACAGAGGGCATTTTATTGAAAAATGTTGCGGGATTAGAGTTGTAGTCAACAAAACTATCGTCGAAGCAAGTATACGGGAGAAGGGATTGAATGTGAATAAAAAATAAAATAAAACGACATAACAAAAGTATTTTTGAATGAATAAAAAAAAATTTTACTTTTAAAAACATCAACATAGAAAAAACGATCTCAGAATTAATTTATTTAAAACTAATTACTTAGTCATTTATGAAAGGAATACATTTTTCCACCTCCACAGATTCACTGGGTAGGATCGATGTATATTTGACGACATTTTTCGAAATTCTGATGATGTCATTAATTAATATTTTACGTTGTTTACTAGAAAATGTCCATTAGATCTATACTATTCTCTATATTTAACCATTTCATTCAACACTAAAGATCATAGTAGTTAATTAGTTAATAACTACAATCAGTCGATGAATAAGGTGGGGAGGGGTATCAGGGGAAATCGAAATATCTTCTACTCATGTTACATAAACAACACTCTGTTATGTAAAAAACCTCATTATTTGAAGCTTAAATACCTTATATTGTTTTCAAGAGACCTTTATTATACGAGATAAATGTAAATATGTTCTGGTGCCCTCACCCCCGTCTTAAGTTCTTGGACTACTAAAATTTGATTGATTGAGATAAAAATTATTCTGATCCATTGTAAATTACAGTGCTAGATACAGTAAATAGTTTTCATTAAAATTAATATGTGATATTCTGAAATATTTCAGTAATTGTTTTTCTTTCCAGTTGGAACAGCTGTTTGTTTAATTTTCAGACGCTTCCCGTCTGGAGGTTTCTTATTATCGTTTGTATTTATTCACTTGATATTGACTTAGCATTATATAGATTTATCTATTGTTAAACTTGGAGATCTGGTTAGTTTAAGCAGCCTCTTTGTGACGGATGTTTTTCTTTGCCGTTTGAACGATGGCTTTAGTATCGTTGTAGAGGGTCTGGTTCAATCTCATACTCTGTATGATCTTCATCCTTTCAGTTCTAGACTAACAGAAGACTTTGCCAACTTAGCGGGGCTTAGTTACTCTATTAAAAGGCATCACCAGACCTAGCATCTTCCGCCTTTTACAGCCAAACAACTTGTTTACAACTTTTTAGAATTGTTGCTATATAGCGCAGTGTTTTACTTCTCTATAGTTGGGCTAATTAATTAGAAAGTTCGTGAACTTCGTTAAGGAAATTCTCTCTCAAATCTTAACTAATCACCTCTTCTCTCTCTCACACTCTCTTCTCTCAATTAATGTAGCATTCTCCCGAATTTCCCCAACTGTATCTGAAAGTTTTATGCCATCTTCAGCTGCCTCTTACCTTAATTAATATTCGTCAGACTATTCACCTTTGATGAAGTTTCTAGTCATTTTACGAATATTTGACAGTATCTTTAGGGTTAACAAATATTTAAGTGGGAGCAAATTTCTTCTACTGAATTTGACCCTTTAAAAATATTTGTTTAAAGTCTTGTGAAAGGACATAAACTGTGCTATTTCAATGCAAAACTAATAAATGCCTATAAATTACAATTTGACATGAAAGATTTTATGCTAAGTGTTTGTGTAGTGGGTTCTTATTCTCATAAGAAGTAGAACTGGTGATGTGCGAAGGGGCTTGGTGAATGAATCGTGTACCAGAGGAATGGAAGCTGTCTATCTTGTTAGAGTAGACAGTTAAATATTACTTGCAGCAGTTAAATGACAAAATTAATAATAAGAGATAATACAAATGTACAAAATAAATATTTCAATGCACAAAATTAAATCTAAAATATTAGTAAATTTACAACATAAGAAAAAAAACTATAAAGAGGTAGAATCTGAAACGAGGTAAATCTACTATCTTATGTTTTACAAGTACGGTGCTTACTATATACTATTTTACATAATGATAACTTATAAATTGGTCCAGTCACATCATCATCGTATGGTAACAGTGTAATTATCCAGATTTCCTCGAGGATTTTTGTTTTTACCCACTTGGGCACACATACATGTGCGCACGCACGCATGCACGCACGCGCAAACAAACACACACTGCAAGTTAGTTAATATGTGTTTCAAAGTCAACGTCTTGTTGCAGTACCAACATATAGGTTCTTCTCCCCTTCTCATTAGATATAATTGTCCTGATAAAGTCAAAGAGAACTACGGAACTTGAACATCCGTAACTGTGAACCGCCAGGAATGATCAACAACAGAGAACCCGGGACTTTTCTGGTTATTAAGCCCTGTGAGTAGTTAAGCAAATTAATTAAGGAAAGTTCCACCGCAGTGGCTCAAAACTGACATTTCAATCACCATGTGTGAATTTGTCCATAACGTTTTCCTATTTAATTTATACGATTCCCAATTATCTGATAAGAAAAGTGTAGTAAGTGGTTTATGTAACGGTGCTTTGGCAGTATTGTCCTATATGCTTTGACTAAAAAAAAAGATATGTACCGCACATTTTATGTGTTTTCCGTTAATTTAATGGGTTTCCTATCTGAATAAATTTGTGTGATCGATGTGGTTTCCCATTGAAAACTAATAAGAAGGACATACTGTACAATTCGAATGCCTGAATTTCTAAAAGTAGTCAATGATTTCATGGTTTTCTGAAAAAAAAGAAAAAGAAAATGTAACTCCAAGTGTATATACACAAAAGAAAAAATAAAGGCCTTCACGCAGGAGATGCGTAAACTAAGAAGATTTCCCACGGGAAGGTTTACAAGAGATAAATCTACGTGTAAGTAACACAACAATGAATGTTAAGTGAATAAATACAAACGTTCATAATTCATCTTTCAGTCAATTTACAAGTTAATAATATTTACAACGGAAAGCGTCTGAGTTGTAGATAAACGGGGCAGTCAACACAGCAGCGCTGAATAGATAGAAGTTTTCTAGACCGGTAAGAATAACAATTAATGAAATGTTATATCTAAATATAACATATTAATTTTATTGAAAACTATTTGCTACAGCTAGTGCAGTTGGTCTTGAAATACATGACCAAGTGGGAAATCTGCTTAGCTAACGCAGCCCCTGGCTTTTTGTTTCTAGCGTTCGCTCTGGTAGTGAACTCGTGATACAACTCCGTGGCCACCCATGTACTCAAGTACTGACCATGCTCGATGTTGCTTGACTGAAGTGATCGGACGCTCTACCACTGATCTATGGGTGTCTTTCTCGAAATTGTGTTAATACCTCTGTAATTTCTCATTGAATAACTGGTTAGTAGCGAAATTTAAAGGCCTTAATTGTGAAAACAGTGATCTTGGGTAGTATCGAATAACGGTGATGGTGGTTCGTGCTAGTTATTAGGTTGGGAGGTGAGTACTGTGTTCCAGGCAGAGAGAGAGAAGTTGGGGCTCGGTAAAGGAGAATAATTAGCAAGGGCCTTGTAGTTCTCGAGCACCTTCTGTAGGCTACACCCTGCCTCAAGGTGGTTCTTGCTATAGTGATCTGGCAGTACGGTCGTGTTGTTGCCTGGGGGCAGGCTGTCAAGGGGGCTAGACACACACGTCTACAAGGTCAGACACACTCTCAGAGCTGAAATAACCTCTACTACTAGTAGAGTGTAAATCATGATAAGTCTTACGTACATATGAGATTACATTACGCACTTCTGTATGGTACGATAGCGTTGCTCATAGATACCCCCATGATTAACCTATCTATCCTATTAAAAGTCTCACCAGCTGAGATTGTTGTGTAGTAGAAAACCAGTGTTTAAAACAGTTCCGATAGCCGAACTCCTCAGGATAAATTTATATGTACCCGTATATGCTAAAATGCAAAATAAAGATTAGATCTCTTATAAGTCTAAAGTCGGTATTATCTCAGTTATTAGGAATCAGATAAAATAATTGTAAATATATACATCTATGGGCTCCAGAAAGCCATGAGAGTTAAAGAGTGGCTTTAATCTCACATGGTAAACCTAGAGTGGTGAGTTCGATCCCGGCCTGGGCAATAAGGAATTTATTTAGTGACGGACTCACTAAATAAAAGCCTTAGACACTCCCTCGCTAGAAAAGTGTGGTAACCTGTAGATAGCCCATTTAATTACCCATAGTAGCAAAAAATGGACGTTAATAAATAATTTTTTTATAAATGTTACTTTATCTATTTTTTTCTTTATCTTGTCATTAACTGATATAATTGTATTTTTTAGTAATCAGTGACGGCAAGCCCTCCCGTTCCTACATAAGCGATTTTGTATTTGAGTATCAGTCACTAAGCATCTGATATCCTCATTTTGTTTTCCCTTTTTGTACATTTACTTGAGAAGTGACAATTTTGTTTATGTATTTCTCCCGTATCACGATATTAATAAGCATTTATGTGTATATAGACCAGTAAACCCCCACTCCTACGCATATGATTTGTCTTATGAGAAACAGAGTCACTGTACATCTAGTATATTTCGATTCCCGTTTACATAGACAATGAATTAAAAAGAAATTAGATGAGTTGATTACGTTAGTGTAGATCATCTCCGCAAGGAAATAATCATTCATATTCTAGTGACTCCGTTTCTTTGGGAGAAAAATCAGGGGAACACTAACAAAGCCGAAGTAGACTAGCCCCTTGAACCGGAACTTTAGAAATAGCGACAATTCTAGTTTTCCGAAAGCACCGCATCCAAACACTTGTTGTGTCGAAGCCAAGACTGTATTTAGGAAGAAGAGCAATATTTCTAATCAACTGTTTTTGATTCAGAGTAGCATATGGATCTCTTAAAAAAATACGACTAACAGGTGGTTTGGGGTGAATAACCCCTCCGGCCTTTGTTCCATTGCTAGTGAAAACTTACCAAAAATCTTTGACTACCAATATTTTTAAAAGTCTAACTCCTCTTGAAAATGACAAACTCAGTATATGTAGGAATTTTATTAAATTCTGAATTCATAAACGTTAAAGTTTAAATAAATGTAGAAAGTATTGTAACAGTTGAGTATAACAGTAAATTTTGGAAATTATAATTAAGAAATGAAAAAAAAAACTTTAAGAAACTGAAAACAAATTTAAAAACTAGCCTACTAAAAAAAAATATTCAATTAATTTTACTTTATAGGTATTTGGTTTTTTTTTAACCGATAGGTGAGACATACATAACTTTATTGTATTATAATTATTTCTTTAAATTAGTTAAAGAAGTATTATTTTCCTCTCAACGAATATAATATTTGCTCCAAAGTATTAGGAAGTTGTGAGAACTTATACTTATAGTTTTGTAGTAAGGTATTATATAAAATACAGTGAAACGAACTTTTTGAATCATTTAACATGTTAAAAAGCCATGTCGTGTAAGTTGCTGAAGGTCTGATCAGTGACCTTTAAGCGTGAATAAAATCTGTGTTGTGATATTTTTTTTTCTTCTAAAGAAAACTTTTAAGTAAAGAACTTAAAAACAAACTTCACTCTATCAATTCGTAAAAAGACTAACCTTTTATCTACTAAATATTGCAAAACTGAATTGAGGTCAATAACAATAAACTGCAAAATTCATTCTATAGCCGACTCAGGACAGGTATGGTCACAAACATTATGATCTTAGGCGCTTACAGGACTTTCAAAATGCCCATCATGCAGAAGGTGCGTAAACTAAGCCAATTTTCCACGCTGTTGTGGCCAACCCATTATGTAAAAAGTTATATTTATTAATTTAATAATATTTAGTAAATTGAGATAGTGAATGGCGTGACATCGGTGGTAGTCGGGATTGCTCGGCACCTTTCGGCAACCAGCTGATGACAATCGACATGGGTGAGGAATAATACACTTCTACAATACGTTCTGTATTTCTCGTCATTCAAAGTTCCGGTTCAATCGACTAGTCGGCTTTGTTAGTGTTCCCTGATTTTTCTCACAAAGAAACGGAGTCACTAGAATATGAATGATTATTTCCTTGCGGAGATGATCTAAACTAACGTAATAAACTCATCTAATTTATCATTATTTCGTGGACTATGTAAACAGGAATAAGATTAATGATAAATATGCTTATAACTAAATTATATAAACTAAATATGCATATAGATGCTTACGGATAAATTAACTAAATTAAAGTCAACTGAGATTGTTCAAAACAAGTACAATATAATTTAATTTTTATGAACAACCCGACATTTTTTTTAATGTATATATTTTTAAGTTCTCTACACACTAGCCTATGGTGAGACGGATTGGGCAAGAAACGGACCACTTTGATTGTTTGTAACGGAGATATTTCGTAATTGCGACCGCGAGGGCGTTAACAGAGAAATATATATATATATATATATATATATATATATATATATATATATATATATATATATATACTAGCTCAGATACCCGGCTTCGCCCGGGAATTGATTTGAGGCTGGATGGTGATGGTATTGTTTTGGCAAGGTTTTACTTTACACAATATTTTGACATTTATTCATCCCAGTGTTTAATACCCGTTGTTGGCATTTTGTTAATAATAAAATAATTTTTTTATGTAAGTCTTCACTGTCCTCCAAATTGTCATATTTCCCGTCTCCTGTTCATTATGCATAGATTTCAGCTATTAAGGACAAAATATTAACATAGATTTGAATTAATTTTTCCAGGTGAGGTACCTCATAGTTCAAATTGGAATGAATTGTTAAGCATATCAATATTTCTACGCAAATTACTTGCTCCACACATTGTTCCTGGAGAAATGTATAAAACAAAAGTTAATCTAAATAACAAAGTAAACAACTTTTGCTATGGGCTTGTTTGCCGAAAAACAAATAGACAATGAAATATCGCGAATTTTTATTTCAGACCTCCCTTATAACCCCCACTCCCGTTCTAACCTAAAAATTTTAATATAGCTTATAATCATGGAAAAATTAATGCTAATTGACATACCGAGTTTTTTTAAGTTCGGTTTAATCGTTAGCGCCCAATGAAATAGTTGACTCCCGCTTTAGTTTATAGTGTATATCTCGTTTATACTTTGTTAAAAGACAAAAATGAATAAGACAAAAGTTACTCTAAATAACAAAATAAACAACTTTTGTTATGTTCATATTTGCCGAAAGACGAATAGTAAACGAAATACCGCTATTTTTAAATTCAGGCCTCCCTTACAACCCCCACTCCTGCCCGTCCCTAGAAATGTTGGTATGGCTTGTTATAATGAAGGCGTTAGTACTAATTCACATACCGAGTTTGGTTTAATTCGGTTGAGTCTTTAGTGCCAAATAAAATTGTGGACTCCCGCTTTAGTTTTTAGCGTATAACTCATTTATGCTTCCGTATAAGGCAAAAGTGCATATAACAAAAGTTACTCTAAATAACAAAATAAACAACTTTTGTTATGTGCATATTTGCTGAAAAAGCAATAGGAAACGAAATATCGCTATTTTTAATTTCAGGCCTCCCTTATAACCCCCACTCCTGCCCGTCCCTAGAAATGTTAGTATGCCTTATTATAAGGAAGACGTTAGTGCTAATTCACATACTGAGTTTGGTTTAGTTCGGTTGAGTTTTTTGTGCCAAATAAAATTGTTGACTTCCGCAGTAGTTTTTAACGTATAACTCATTTATACTTAGGTATACGACAAAAGTGTATATAACAAAAGTTACTCTAAATAACAAAATAAACAATTGTTGTTATGTGCATTATTGCCAAAAATGCAATAGGAAACGAAATATCGCTATTTTTAATTTCAGGCCTCCCTTATAACCCCCACTCCTGTTCGTGTCAGAGAATATTAACATAGCCTAAAGTCTAAGTTGGGTTAGTAGTAATATACATACCAAGTTTCATAAAATTCGGTTCAGCCGTTTATGCGTGAAAAGGTAACAAACAAACAAACAAATAAACAAACAAACAAACAAACAAACAGACACGAAAGAAACAAAATGCAGTTATGGTGTCTATGACATGTGAAACGAAAAGTTATCGTGAAATTTCGCGAAAAAAATCAATGTACAGACAGAGGTTACAAGTTGATATATATATATATATAATTTTGAACGGACCTCATTTTCGTCATCTCCTGGGTAGGATCGATTAGAAGAAATTTTTCGAAAATCTCGTCATGAGTACGACCTCTATAGCTGATTTCCCTTAAGGTAAATCTGCTAAAAAGTGATACTTCTCAGGTTAACTGAAAAATATATGTTATTCAAAATTTTAAATATGGAACATTATTCAGAGCCAATTAATATAGATGAAAACCTCTCCGCTGATAAATGATAATAGAAACGAGGTTCATATATCAAGGTTTCTATCGGTCGTAATCACTTTAGAAAATTTAATTTAGAAATTCAGACTACATGTTTTTCTGAAATCTAAATATTGACACAAATTGTACTCGTAGACAACCAACAAAATCAATCAATTGAAGTGGGAGGGGGGAGGGAGAAGTAATCAAGAAAATTAAAATTAATAGGAAACTCTTTGCTAATCAGAAGCTTGAAATTTTGAAGGGACACATTCTACTTAAAGTATTTGTTCTCTAAGCTTTAGAGCATAAAACTCAAATTGAAAATCGCAGACAAGGTCAATTATAAGATAGATGGAAAATGTCTAGCAAGAAATATTATACTCAAAGAAGATGAATAAACATTGCGTAGTACAGTTGTATTATATTAAATAAATTTCAGATAATAATGTATCTACAAATAAATTACATACCAATTAGTGCTACATTATATCTCATTGTTGATGAGAGGTAAGATTAAATAAAAAAAAAAAAAAAAAAAAAAAAAAGAAAATACTCTGAGGAGGTAGTATTATATTCCAGAAATTAAATTAAAAAAAAAAAAAAAAACCCGTCACGCATGAGTTGCATAAACTAAACATATTTCATGACTAGTCTACAGGCAAACAAAAATATGTAAACTTGGAATGATTGTTCAAATCATTTTAGCAGATTTCCCTCAAGAGAAATCAGCTATTGAGGTCGTACTCATGGCGCGATTTTCGAAATTTTTCTTCAAATGTCCATCGATCCTACCCAGGAGATGACGAAAATGAGGTCCGTTCAAAACTGAATATATATATTTGTCTGTTACCGCTCTAGCGGTCGCAATTATTTTTTAATCGTTACCAAACTCGATATTTAGTTGTTTTATGTAATAAAAAGATCAAGTTCGTTAACAGGAGAGGGGGGGTTTAAAGGGGAGGATTTTCGAAAATTCTAAATATCTCCGTTACCATAGGTCGGATCGAAAAATTGTATAGAACCAATCTCATTGAAAATTAAATGTACTATAAATATTTTTATTTATATATTTTTATTCTCTTTCTTGAATATGGGCCAAGATGTTATCATTTTTCAGTTTTCAGCCATCTGCAAGCCGCCACTTCTACTCATGTTACATAAACAATACTCTGCTACATAATAAATCACATTATTCGAAGTTTAAATACCAAAAACTGTATTCAAGAGACCTTTATAATACGAGATACATGCAAATATGTCCTCTTACCCCTCCCCCTCCCACCGTCTTGAGGTTTTAGACTACTAAAATTTGATTGATTGAGATAGCAATTATTCTGACTTATTATTAAGTACAGTACTAGATATAGTAAATAGTTCTCAATAAAATTAGTATGTTATATTTCAGTAATTGATTTTCTTTCCGATGTGAGGCCGGCAGACCCGTTTGTTTACATTACTAACTTATTGAAATATATTTGTCTGTTACCGCTCTAGCGGTCGCAATTTTTGATTAATCGTTACCAAACTCGATATTTAGTCGTTTTATATAAAAAGAAAGATCAAGTTCGGACCAGTGGGAGGGAGGGTTTAGAGGGGAGGAATTTCAAAAATTCGAAATATCTCCGTTAATATACGTCGGATCGAAATATTGTACAGAATCAATCTTATTGAAAATTACATTTACTATAAATATTGACATATACATTTATTGTCTATCTTGAATATTAACTGAGATATTTGAATTTTTATTAAATCGACAGCTAACGGACGAGAGTGACTTTCCCGTCGAAAGCTCGTTCGGCCGTTTCCTTGATTGCTTGCCTCTCGTGAAATTTCTCTATTGTGCCTTCACGTGGGAAATCTGCTTAGTTTACGCAGCCCCTGCGTGACGGACTTTTGAGTAATTATTATTATTATTATTCAAATCCTCAACTCAGGCTAATTGAGTAAATGTGAGTTATTTTGTAAACATTATATGTGGTATCCGTTGATTTTAATTAATCTTTTATGTGACTAAATCTATTTGTTTAGTCTAGTTGGATATTACCAAGTGATTAGTCCCATATCTTTACATATCGATTTAATCTTGCTGGCTACTGAGGGGTTCAAGGTACAGTGCATTTTCTTTAACTATATTTTTTATTTGTGAAATTAGTATCCTTTTGGCTGCCTATATGTATTTTTATATTTTCTTTGGCCGCTATTATATTTTAATTTTTCTTTTTATAGAAATGATTTGAAAAATCATTTTTTTTTTTTGTAGCCAAAAGTAGGAATTTCCTAATATACGGTTGAATGATATAGTCTTCACAGAAAGAGTATTATTTTTTTTTTTTTTAATTCCTCTCAGCAGGAGCGTAAACTAAGCAGTTTTCCCACTTAAGCCACTCATTTGCATTTATCTCAAAACGTAAAAGTTCAATGAGAACAAAGTTTGGTATTTAGGCTTAAAATAATGTGCTTCATAATATATCAGCTTATTTTTAATATGATATGAGCAGGAGTGGGGGTTTACTGAGGGCCGAACACTAATAAAATCAAATATTTTGGTTAATAATCAAGATAGTGTTGCAGAAAATGTTTTGTGTTACTCATAATAACAGGTATATTTGGAATTTTACCCCTTCTCCAAACTCCCGTTGTCCTTGTAAGATGAAAACAGTAAGTAGAATTTAAAATTGAAATAATATACTCTTCGATATGATTACTAATGTGAAATGAGCAGGAAGGGGGTATATTAAAATATTACAACTAATAACTTCAAGTTACTTGGTAAACATTAAATGAATTTTTATTTATTTACATCCACTGTATTCTAAAAAGGCTAATTGGGATGGGTTATCTACGGATTATTAACCTTTTCTAGCCAGGGTGGGATTAAGGATTTTATTTAACGAGTTGGTCACTAAATAAACTCCGGTTGCCCACATGGGAATCAAACACATCACTCTAGGTTTACCAAGTGCATTATGACCAAGCTTAACTCACATATCTAACCTGAGCCCCTGGGAAAATATTATATATTGCTGTTTATTATGGTCCACTTTTTGCTATTATGCCTAATTGGAACGCTTTATCTATAGGTTACCACCCTCTTATAGTCAGGATGTAACTAAAGATTTTATTTATTGAGTTCATCACTACATAAATTCCTATTACCCAGACAGAAATCGTATTCGCCAAACTAGGTTTACCAGGGTAAATATTAGATTTAGAGAACAAATGTATATAATTTAAATTCTGACTGTTGATGCCACCTATTGAGCTGGTCGTTGTATGTGAAATACCACTTGTACATGCAATGAATGCACTTCCCGTCTTCACTTACAATCAATGAGTTGCTCTATTAGGAAGGATTTATAATTATTTACTAACGTCCACTTTTTGCTACAACAGCTGATTGGGAAGGGTTATCTACAGGTTGGTGCCCTTTTCTAGCAATAAGGATTTTATTTAATGAGTTCGTCAATATACTAATTCCTATTTGCCTATGCGGGAATCGAACTAGCCACTCTAGGTTTACCATGTGAGATTAAGGCCCGAGCTTTAACTCACATGGCTAACCTGAGTAAGGAGTTAAACGCAGTGCTCATCAAGTTAACAAGACAACTACTAAACTTACGAGTCTGAAGGTCGGTAAAACAAAATAGAAAAAGAACTCAGGTATTGCGAGTATATCAATCAAATAACTTTTAAAAAATTAACAACTCTTCATCCGACCCGCTCTCAATTCAATCTACCTCTAATCCTAACAGATAAGATGAAAATATAATATGGAAGTAGACATTACGCAATGTATCGAACGAATTGAATATTGCTACATAGTATATGCCGGGTAATAGGAACGGTGGTTGGGGAAGAGCTTAAGAATTTCATAACCCGGGGCCGGGAATATCCGTCTAGAGAGAATAGGTAACTAAACCAATCAAATATCTCCCGAAAGGAAGAAAAGTATTGCTACAGACTTACAGAAGCATTAAAGCAATATATAACTTATATATGTATTTATATTCCGGCCAACCTTAATACAACTAGACATCTGGGCCAAAACTAATGAAAATCATAAAATACATATGAATGGATGGATGGGTTTTAGATTCTATGCTTTCAACGTCCAAGCATTAAAAGAACTCAAAAAAAAAATCCTGTATATAGATAATTAAAAAAACGTAATTACAAAAACACCATAATAATCTCAACAGTAAAAATAGAAAATAAACCAATGGTCACAACACAATTCGCAATAAGTAAATAGATAATATTTTTGTATTTATTTATTTATACAGGAGCACCCGCATCTTGGCGATTTCGCTCAAAATTTCACTATGCAAAATGAAAACAAAATTATAGAAAAATAAGAAAAAATGAAACAACAAATAAAAATTAAATACAACAAATAACATTAAATACTAGTAATAAAGACAATTAATAAACATTAGACTAGTAATAAAGACAACAATTTAAAATGGTTTTAATAAAAAAAAAATGTTATTCCTGTATACTAGTACATTTCTATTATT